>SMGT01012701.1:5226-53168 GCA_004794575.1 Lanistes nyassanus
TTGATTGACGACGACGACGACGTCGTCATTGTTGTTAACTTCATGTCCTTCGTGCTGGAAAACAAAAAAAGAAAGCTAGCTGCTTCTGCTTTGCGTGTCGGTCGGGCCAGGTAAAAGGCAGAAGGTTGACATTACGAAGTTACGGGTACACATACTTCACTGCCAAGGGTAGAGTTGGGGCGGTAGGTGGAGAAAAAAGGTCGACGCTTTTACTGCACGATCACTCCTCGCATATACCTGCCAGCCCCGTCCACACTACCACTGTATACAATGTATTAAAAATAAAACGTGCTGCATTCCTGACGCGATTTTCTTCCTAGTGTCAATGCAGTCTGACAGCGACTGGAGCCGACACGCGAGCCGACAGTAAAGCAGAGAGCACCTGCACCAAGACACTACACGAATTTTTTGAATACCTAGCGTGTCAAATGCCTTACTTTTGTATGTGTAGTTTACTAGGCAACATTCAAACTTAAAACTAAATTATTGTAATAAAGTTATCCAGCAGCGTGTGTGTTGAAGTGGAAATAAAGAGAGAGAACGAGAATTCGAGTTGTGTCGCGTCCATTGTTGTACTGAGTGGTTCTAAAAAGTGAGGGTTGGTTTGCATGAGCGTTCGTATCTCGTGTTGGTTCGTCTATACACGACATACTGGAAGTACTACCACCCTTATGACCGAAAGAGCAGCTACGAACGATTATGCAAGTCAGCCCAGGACCTTTACACAGAAAACAGGAACCATATTAATCGCTCAAAGCGCATAATGTTTCTACGATGTCTGATATGCTGTGTACAGTAACCATGTTGACGCTAGCAAGGCTTATGTTCCTAGTGTTTGTCAGATACACGCACGGTAGGCGCTCAAATTTTTGTGTTAACAGCTACTTTTTGTGTGATAGTGTACAATAGTTTGCACTTAGCTTGTACTGAATGCTCTCTCTCTCACACATGCATACCCAATGTTGTTGCGTCCCTTGGCATAGCGGGACGTATTACTGTAATGTGCTCGTGTGTATTTAGTCTTACGCTCTGAAAAGCTGCATGTTAATGTCAAGCCTTCCATTTTAACACACGCTTTTCCCTTTTTAAACTTAGTGTAAAGCCGTTTAAATGTTACGTTCAGCGAAAATGTCCAAGGGGCATTGTACATGTAGTGTATGAGCGAGCGAACAAGCGAGAAAGGGCATGAGTGAGGGAGTGAGTGAAGGAATGAGGGAGCGAGCGAGCGGTTCAGAGAGTTTAACGAGGGTGGTGGGACTATTTGGTGTGTGTGTGTGTGTGAGAGTTTGCGTGTGTGAGTGTGTGTGTATGAGTGTTTGTGAGTGAGTGAGTGAGTGAGTGAGTGAGTGAGTGAGTGAGTGAGTGAGTGAGTGAGTGAGTGAGTGAGTGATCGAGCGAGTGAGTGTGTGTGTGTGGTGAGTGTGTGAGTGTGTATCGTGGGTGTGAGAGAGAAAGAGTGTGCGTGTGTGTGTGTTGTGTCAACGCAGCGAAACGTGGACGCTTACTGGTTAATGAGCCACGTAGCGGGGACCCTCTCCCGAAGCGTGGACGTCCCCAGTTCCTGAACATGTCATTGATCGCTGAGGGGTTGCAGAGTTTTCCACTACCTGGGTAGGTGCTGGTGCTTCTGCATTTTTGTCGGCCTTCTTCTCTCAGTAGGAGTTCTTGGAGGCCTTCAGTGCATCGCTGTACAACATTTTCCCTGTGGCACTGATCTTGCTGACCTGACTGTGCAACTTTCGACACGGACAGCCTCCGTATCTGGCACTGTGGCCTGCGCCTCCACAGTTCACACATGTAAATTCCTCTTTCTCCTGCACTGTGCACTGTCTGGTGTGACGGTCTCCACATCGTCCACATATTGCTTTCAATCCGCAACGTTCGGCTATGTGGCCCAAGCCATTGCAGTTGAAGCACTGTCTTTCGGTCTGGTGAAACTGGTCTACTTGATAAATGGTAACTCCTATTTTGACAGTCTGGGGGAGTCTCACTGTCAGGAACTCTATTAGTACTGTCTTACCGGGGATGATTCCCTCTTTGGTTTTGGTACTGAATCTTTTTAAAGCCCTGACTTTTAGTTCTTTGTTTGTTTGTAATAGAGAGTTTAGGGATTCTAGAGATTCCTCTAGGGGAACGTTTCTAATTACGCCTAGCCCTTTTTTCAGATTTTTCTTTGGTTTGTCACCCTGACCTCGTCTGTAGCATGTGACTGTCACTCCCAAGAACCTTTTGACTTCCATCGCTATGTTCTGTTGGGCTGCGTCTCTGCACCCTATGATTATTTTGTTTGTCCTAGACTGCCTAACTTCTTCCAAATCTCCAAAGATGGCTTTTATTTCTTTGGTTAGTCTACCAGGCCCTGCAGTTGTTAACGTTTGGTTGTCTTTTATTTTTGTTTCAATCACGAATGGATGCCTAAACTGGTTTTGTTTTTCGTGTGTTTTTTTTTCCATCAGTTCTGGGTTTGATCTTTCTTTCCCTTGTTTTCCTAGTTACAACTTGGAAACCGTCATCTGAGTCTGAGTTCAGGTCCTTGTCTCTTACCGTCATCATGGTGTCAGCTCTGCTGCTGACGCTAGAAGTCTCCTACGGGTCATTTTCTGTGTCACTGTACGTCGTGATTTGCTGTCTGCTAGCGCTACGCGTCGTTCTTTTTTCGACCCCTAGCTCTGTCCTAACAGGTTTTAGTCTTGGGGGTCGATCCCCCATTTTTATGTTAGGAAGGCTTTCCTTTCCCCTAGTTAGATGAGATTTTCAAATGTGATAATCAGTCTGGTTAGATGCTATCGAAAGTGTTACCAGAAGGTTTTTACATTTTAAATTTCCTTATTTCAGAGTTTGATTTAGTAGTTAACAATTTACAAACGATTAGGAAAACGTGCTCACTTGGCTCAGCACACCTCGACTGCGCCTCGAAGCCGTCGACTATGGTGGGTGAAGCCACGCTGGCTCAGTAGGTTTGCTGTCTCAGCCACGTGTTCACTGGTCACCGCAGATCACTCGAATCAGATCGACCAATGCTCTCTCGCTCTCTCTCTCTCTCTCTCTCTCGAATACAGTCGAATCCGGTTAATTGGACCTACTGATAATCGGACCAGCCGCTTATTCGGACCGAATCTTAAAGAACATAATCTTAATTGTAACATAGGGCATGTTCGTTTAATCGGACCAGCCGGTTATTAGGACCAAAATCATCGCCTCCCGATGTGGTCCGATTAACCGGATTCGACTGTACCTGAAAAGTAACTTTTAATAGATAGGGACATACCACTCACTGGGTAATGCATGCGCATAAATGGGCACGTTTTATTAACCTCCCGAAAGCCAAAACTGTACTGGGCAAACATGCAACACATGTGTTTTACCAGCTCACCGAGTAAAGCATGCGGCTTAAATGCGCATGTTTTATTAACCTCCCGAAAACCAAAGGGCGAGTAAGGGGGTGACCCTGTGCTTCTGTGCTGTTCTGTCGCTGGACAATATCCGTCTTTCCCGACCAACATCCCGTGAGGGTAGCGTAACTATATGTCGTCCGGGAGACCCCATGATTTATGCAGTTCATACACACACGTACAATGAAAACGCATGCATGACTCATCACGTACACATCTGTTTGTGAAGTCGAGGACGCCGCACACATGAAAGTTACTTTCTGCCGACCGCAGAAAACATCGGGGTTTGGTCTCTTTTTCCCCGCGTCGGTTAGTGTCAAGCGGTGTAATTTGCTTCCTCCTTGGTCCTTCCTGCACGCAAATTTTTCATAAACGGTGCAGGTATCCCCCTCCCCTAGGTGTTCTTCCTGGTTGACAGGTAATGTGATCCCCCGCTCAAGTGCTCTTGGGAACCGTGCCATGTTTCTGCCGCAAGGTCAGGCCCCTTATATGTGTATAAATAACTCCTTCGCATTTTACTAATATAACTCGGTTCGGTTTTCGCTTTCCACTTCTGAACAACTTCGGCCCGTACCTATATACGCATGCATGCAGGTGCACGTACGCATAAGTACGAACCCAAACGCCAAATACATGCAAACCCAATGTAGCAAATAAATGTCGTAGTTCTTCCCTGTTCAAGAGATAATATGAACAACACAAGGAATATTTAAATATTGTGTAAAACGACTTTATCACCTAACTGAACACAGCTATTAAAACCAGAGAGTGTGCCTTTTACGTGCACACGCCTATTTGTGTTTTGTGTTTGAGGGTGGGTGTGTGCGCGCGAGTGCGTGCGTGCGTGTGTGTGCGCGTGTGTAAGTGCATGTTTGTGTGTGCGTGCGTGAATGTTTGTGTGTGTGTGCGTGATTGCATGTTTGTGTGTGTGCATGCGTGCGTTGGTGCGTGTGTGTGCGTGCATGTTTGTGTGCGTGCATGTGTGTGCGTGCGTGCGTGCAGGTTTGTGTGTGCATGCGTGCGTGCGAGTGTGTGTATACTTGTGCGTCCTTGCCTTTGCGTATGTGGGCAAAAGGGTTTTGTGAGTTGCTGGAAGGATGGCTGTGTGCAGAAATAAGCAGCTCCATCGGTCTAAACAAAACTGTCTGCGATTCATTTACACGTTAAATGCAGGTTTTTCGAGTTCTGATCAAAGAAAAGAAAATAAACATAAAAGCGCCCCCCAGTGACATACTTCACGAAAAACGCAGCCTTAACGAGAAAGGTGTCATATAGACTAATAAAATAACAAAATAACAAATCACCTATAAACTCTAGTTACTGTGGGCTATTTTGTGTTTCTGTATACCCATGCTACCATAGCATCACAAACGTTTATCCTAGGATCGAAATACATTCACCTTAAAAGTCTTTTTACTCAGTACAACTAAATAACATCAACGGAGACAGCTCTATTAATTTCAGGTAACTCAAATTGTCAGAAACCCGATTATCAGTTTTCTCTCTCTTTAACTTGGTTTATTTATAGTGTGTGGTATGCCTGAAGGCGTGTTCGTGTTCAAAATTTGTTAGACGCCTTAATCACTCGAAGGAAACACAAGCGTGGATTTATTCCCACCTTTTACTTCAAAATAACAATAAATTATTTAAATGAGTATAAAACCACTTACGTTCCTGTCATAATCCCACACACATGATCTATTCCTCAGTCACACAATCCAAAAGAAGGTTCTTGGTCCATAAAATATGTACTGTTTCTTTCCCGTTGAACACGCACGAAATGCGATACACTGCTATTCGCAGTTCACTCCTATATTTTATTATCAGGCAAGTTCTAGCAAATCAGACGTAGAAGACGTTTACAACGATGTAAGGATAATGGCGATGATTCTGAAGACAGGCGAGGTTACTGAAGACGGCGGTGAAACTGCAGACTGGCGATGTAGTTGAAGTTGGCGATGATGTGTAGACGGGTGATGATACTGAAGACGGTGGTGAAATTGACGGCAGGCGATGTTGCTAAAGATGACGATAGGCAGAAGGGCGATGCGTATCATCGCCCTTCTGCCTATCGTCATCTTTAGCAACATCGCTGGTCCCACTGGTCCAGTCGTTGTTGACGAATAGATAACTAAAGTTGTTTTCGACACAAGCCAATATTTCACGTTTCATCAATGCCACAATTCAATATCTTTTTACTTGCAGTCGTAGTTGACGCTTCATGTATAATTCAGACAAGAGTATTAATTTCTTCACAACTTGTGTTCTTTTGTCGTTTGGCTTTCGGAATCAGGGACAAACTCGGCAAATCCGCGGATTCCTACGTGGTCTATATGTGTTCTCATTAGCACTACTGTCCGTAAGCCCTAGACGCTCTAGGGGACGCGAACTCAATCTTCAACTCGTAACTACCAGAGCTCGACTCTGTAATAGTTACTCGAAATTTATATCCTCTCGGGAAATACATTAATCAACAGAACTTCAATTCTGTTACGCTGGGTTCTAGTTCTCGGACTAGAAACCTATCACTAAATTTCGAGTTTATTACTATAAGGCTCAGTCACCTTTGATAGCCGACCACGGGCTTCCTAACGTCAACGGTTTTCGATGTTACCACAGGGTGTGTAAAAATGGACAAGCAAAGTTTGGGGTGCTGCCGGCCCTATTAAACTATCTGGTCACGTGATGACTACATCCCATGATATTTGGCTGTTCGAGAACATTCTAGAAGGTTTGTTTCTACTGATTCAGCGATTTTCGTGCCTACACAGCACCTATTGTTCTTAGAGCTGAAGTGAAACAAAGGGAGACCTCGTCACTCTTGACAGTTCGAATTGGTCGCTGACCTGCTGGCTGAACTCAATCCCCAGTCTCTCTTCTCTTTCTTTTAGACAATAGCGGTAGTATGCGTTCCTGACATCCCCTCCCCCCTTAAGACAATAGCAGTATCATGCGTTCCTGACAATTAAATCCTCAGTTTTGGTTGACATTTTGAAAATTATTGCTCTTGTCATGTAATATAAATACCCAAGACAATATTGACCGCTATAACATGTTTCCCATACCTGCCTGTTTGCTTGCCTAAACCTTCTGACTGGCTGGTTGGCTGTGCGCGTGCGCCCGTGTGTGTGCACGCGCTCGCGCACGCGCGTGTGTGTACATGCGTGCGTGTGTGTGTGTGTGTGTGTGTACGCGCGCGCGGGAGTGCGTGTGAAGGGTTGGAAGGATTTGATACGAATATTTGGGATGTAAGTCGAGGGAGGGGAGAGGGAGGGAAAGAACATTTGCCAAACAAGAACATTCTTTTTAACATTCAACACCGATTTCATGGTATGGTAATTCGCTGCTCTGACTTACACCCAGATGTGACTCACGTCTAGTTTTTAGAAGAAATATATTGTTATTTACACAAGAAAATTAAGTTACTAATACGATAGAATGACAGCACAGTTGCACTCCTTACGTGGTTCAAATATAAATATATAAAATATGACCTGAAAACCAAGCTTGTTCATCTTTTATGGCCCCTTTTCAACAAGCGACAAACTTTCCTGACCCTACAGCTATATGAACAAATGAAAGCTTTTTCCTTCGATGCCAAAACAAAATCAACTGCTTATTCCAAGCAGCTTATAGTCTGTGGAGCTATTTCTTTCAGATACTTGTTAAAATGTATTTTAAAAAATGGATATTCTAACAAGTCGTCCAGACAACGCTGTCTAAATGAATTTTTGACGGAAATGTAAATACTCTGTCACAAAACACGATCACTATCAGAATGTGGGTGGCAGCTATTTTGAGAAAACGGGTTCCAAAGTTTCTGGATACAGGACTGTACCAATTTCCTATGCAAAACAAATGTTTGGTTTTTTTTACCTTATTATAGCTACATTTGAGGAAACTTTTTCATCTTTATGATAATTTATAGTCTTAGGAAGGCCTTTGTGCGAGCAAGTCAAAATGGACCAGATCGACCCCATCGAGCTATTTCTGCTTGCAGTTAGAAACTGGCCGTTCCGACTTATGACTGGTTTCGTGGTGCAGGGACACAAATATGCAGGGAATATTCATTGCATACAATTACTCCCCGGCCGAAGTGTAAAATAGAAGTAAACAGAAAACCTCTGTGGGAGAAACATGGAACTCTCTTCCCCCTTCTTTCACTTTCTTTCCGCTCTTCTTGTGTGTCTCTCTTACACGGGTGTACACACGACCAAGCACTCGGGTGCCTGGATAGCTCAGCTGGTAGACCTGCGGACAAGCAGGTGGAAGCCTCTGGTCGAATACTGGTGCAGAAAAGTATCTGTCTCGTGCACTTAAATTCTGTGTAGTTTTATGCACAGACGCGAGATCATATCGTTTACGGACACTGCACCACGTGTCTGCATGGCCCCATTGATGGTTGCATTCCATACAGAAGATCGTCGACTGTCAAGACTTTTCCGCTTCCAGCCGAAACGCTGCATCACCACCAAAGCAGCACTTGGCTGGGCTGTAATATCAGATTAAAACCCATTACTATTGGAGCAAGGACACCCTACTTAGACTAATGTAACTACAAACAATATCAAAGAAAACACAACTAACGACATGTTGATTGTGACGACAGGACCACACATCACCCCAACACGACGACCACTACATCCATGACATAGTGACGATAATGATGCTAATGAAGTCGATGATCAAAACAGTGACGATGATGACCACAGCCAACACGACGACGATGATGATGATTTTAACATCAATGATGTTTTAAAAGTTACAGTCAAATTAGCGTCTTCTTCTGTAATGTGGTGATGACAATCTTGTTACAATATCTGTCAGCTGATCAGCCAGTGATGTTTCTGTGAACATGTCTTTATTTTAAAATGTGGGCGTTTTACAACCACAGATGGCTGTATGCACACAGTGAGGAAGGCATACGAGTATTATGTAAACAAAAACGTGTGTATGCAACTTGAGCCGTGTTTGTTTCGTGGAGGTCTCTCTATGGGCTTACTGGTTGGTCAGAAATCAAAGAACTAGGTGCAGAACAGAGGTCTAGCACAATCGTAATATACAATAAATCAACGATAAATGTAGAAACCATTATCAAGTTTACAGTAAGGCAAAGAGCAATGGAAAGAAATGGAGTGAATCGAGGATGGGCCAAAGTATGTCTTTAATCAGAGTGCCGGCAATCACCGTACAATTTATATTCGCATTATTAATGTATTAAATATAAAACTAAGTTTTTCTATGTAATGTATTCTGAATTCTTACAGGAATACAAAAATTGGTGCTGTTAGAGAGTACTTTTACGTTCACATACACCACAATTCATCAATGCATTTAGCTATAAAAGGCAAACGAGATTTGTGGGAGAAATTGTGCTAAATTCATCATCACAAAAATCTGGTCTTCTAATCCAGATTTTAATCCACTGAAATCTTTGATAACATTTCCTAAAATATCTTATGGTTGCTGTTAACTTAACGATAAAAAGTATTGTACTACATGTAAATATTGTTAAAAACAGAACGATCCAATTTTCACTTACCTTTTATTATTTGAGCACTAAAGTGCCGCGATTATTGCCAGAACAATACACACAGCAACAAGAGCAGCGCTAGTGCTTATGGCTGTAATCTTCCCACTTCTATTATTGATTGATGCGTCTGCAACATTAAGTATCAAAATTTACGCAATCGTCTTTTTGAGAAATTAGGCAAACAGAACATATACTGATCTCCGTCGTCTTTCAGAGAATGGAGGTGATCTTTTATCTTTTTATTGAAGGTATTTATTTACGCACCTATGCAACGTTAAACGTTTTCAGCGGAGTACTATATACTGCAGTATAGAGTAGTGTAGTGAAGCGTTAGTGTGAAACCTTTACATGTTGAAAAATTTGGCATTTCACAAAACTTTAAAGTCATCTACAAGATTTTAAGTAACCTCTTTGGGAACAATTTTCCTCAAAAACAAAAACAGGTGACCTCACTCCAAGATAGAAAAACAACAATTTATTTCGTGATTTTTTCCCCGTTGAGAGAGGGAGACTTTTAGTTTTGCATTCAGGAAAACAGACACAAGCATTGGGCATCGCTGTGAACTGGAAATTAAGTACTTCACATAAACATTAGAAAATGCGAGTGGTGATATAAAAATATATTCTTTGTGACATAATCCGTTGCAACTTATCGTCTAGGTAACATATTGTTCTTTGCTGTTTGATCATCCTGACAGGCTTCGACGTGCACTCAAGGGAAGTAAACCGTTCAGTTTTTATTTATGAACATCAACTCTGTGTATCTCATGTATTTGTTCTGGTTGGTTTTCTATTTTACCTTTCTCCACTTTTTCTCTCTTTCTGTCCCCTTTCTTCTCCCTTACATCTCCCCCTACGCCCAAATGCGGCGATGGTTGCGTGCGTGCGTGCGGGGAGGCGGGGGCGGCGGTCGTGCTGCGTGTGAGTCCGTCACTGTAGGCCAGGGCGAGGTGAACCAGAGCGTCTCCGCTAGAAACACGTCAAACCCTGTCACATGACGGCCTCAGCGATGTGCGTTTTTTTTTCAATGCGGATTTCTATTCTCTAACCCTTTGCCTCCCTCCACCCTGTTGTCTCCCCTTTTTCTCTCTCGCTACTTTCTCGCTGTTCTCCGTCACTGAGTGGGTCTCAAGGAACACACATACACACACACGTGCGCGAGCACGCACTGACAGAAAAAAGCCTCATTCCAAATCTACAAACGTCTGTGAAGCCTGAACTAAGCTCATTCCTCCAAAAAGTCATGTTTTAATCCTCCTCTTTGTCTCTCCTCCTACTTCTCTCTCTCTATTATCTTTCCTTGTAAGTGTGTGAGCGCGTTTTTTCATGTTTCTGTGTCAAGAAGTTCACGCCTTTGTGTAAGAGAAAGTATATGTTATATGATATGTAAGAAAGATTGGCTAAAAGTACCTGCGCAGACAAGAGCAACAATACATGTTTACCTTTAGCTTTTGTTTCTGTGAGGGTATTAGCCTTTGAGATACGTGCCTTGTCTTCATCTGAAATAATATAAAATCATCAAAGTATATAGAAGAATGACTCATATTTTGAATCGAATTCCGAAACTTCAGACCTCTTCATTCTAACTGAAATGGAGATGTTTAGTGCCACAATGGTACCCTTTAAATTAAAATATAATATTTTCACTTATTGCACGATCTGTTTTTCTTTCCTTCAACAGTATTCAGTTGAGTAAGTGAGTTCAGTTCAGGTATTAAAGTATCTACTATATTAAAGATAGGATATTTCTGCATTCGACAGAATTCATCATTTGGCTTGTGGCGTGGTCAAAACTAAATTGTTCTAAATAAAAAGTCTTCAACAGAAATGCTGTTTTTTTGACTCACTCGGGTTAAAGGTTAGAAAAGGGTTAGGATTAAGAGTTAGGTGGGGATCCCTTAAAGTCGATTTATTGTTGTTTTAGTGAATGTCTGAGTGAATGAGCGAGTGGCCGTGAGTATCAGGGCGAGGTGAACCAGAGCGTCTCCGCTAGGAACACGTCACCTGCTGATCACTGGCCGGTTTCATATGTAATGACTGGTATATTAAGGTCTCTGTATCTCTTTTTTCCCTTTTTCTCAAACCTCATCTTTCATTTTATCTCATAAATTCGACTCTCTCTCTCTCTCTCTCTCTCTCTCTGACAGAATAAGATGGTTGTGATCTTGGACTTTGACGGTTTCATCTCTGAGGCTACCTCTGCAGAAAGAAACTCGAACGTGGGATGAGATGATCAAGCAAGGATATAGAAATTTGGAAGACAGCGACAGAGCTATTTGCGTTTGTAAGTCTGAACATAAATAATGAAAGTACCCGAATTAATCTTGCAAAGTATGTGATCTCCGTTCTGAGTATCAATCGTGAAGTTTCCGGATCTGATACATCTGGCCTCGCTATCCACCCCGACATTGAAGTTGTCGCTCAGCTCACGATCCGTAGTAAAGTTCTGGGCCGGGTCGCACGGTGAGGGTTTTGTGCGACTCCAGTTGCAGTCTCCAAGGACCTCTGCAACAAAACGCTGGGGTTACCAAAAGCTACAGACACTGATGCATATGGATGTATGTTTTATATCACACATTTTAAAGTAGATTTAAGTGCTGTAATGCAAAATATCACAGTTGTTTGAATTCGTCTTTACCTTCCTGTTGTCCATCCGGCTTACAGCGGATGACAAATGGCGTTTTTCGCTGAACGATGGTCTGCCCAAGGCGATACGTCACAGTTTCGACGCAGTTATTGGCATCAAACCGAAAAAAGCAGTTGGATTCTGCTCCTGAGACATTAATTAGTCATTTAGTTAATTAACAAACACAACTTTCATGTCAGTGACGTGGATAATACTTCCCAATGCACATACATGTGATCGGAAATAAAACTAGTTAAAAACAAAGGCGCCTGACGAAATAACCGTAAAATGAAAATATTAATAAGGTAAATTTATATCTCGAAGCTGTTGTATTGAAAAACAAATGTTATGTACTGATACTTCAGGGAGCTACCGGACAATTCTTCAAAGGTGGGGCAAAAACTATTTTGCTCAGACTTAAACCAGTAAGTCTTTCTGAGTAAACCAAGTGCAAGAAATAGATTTTTTAAATACCAGATTCAAATTAGCGACCTTGATTATAAAAAAAAGCAAATAATAACTATTATGACATTTTTTATTGTTTTATGCTGAAGTATATGCAACTGTGTATATGTGTACTTAGAAATCACTTGGGACCATAGAGGCATACCTTGTCCGTTGGCTAGACCCACAAACAGCGTCTCAAAAAGCGTTAGACCCACAAACAGTATTTCACAAAATGTGCATAACATGATGGCATTGGGTTTCCAATACGCGTTCTTCGTTTTCGGCAACTGCGGACAGAGGAATTGGAAAGGTCTGGATTAAAGTTACACAACGAGTCAACCTAAACTGCTGAATGAACACACCTTTCCATTTGTTCTTGTGGGCACATTTAAAAATAATTTAGAGAACTTTGTGCAGTGAGATAAAAAGCAAACAGTTTGCTTTGTCTAAAGAGGTACGTAATTTGTGAATCCGAAGCGTCAGTTTTGGCCAAGGAAAGGAACAATTGAGAAGAAAGTGTCGTTTTAATTGATTTTTAAAGGTGGTTCGTTAGCTGATGGCGTCTTTCCATACTTTATTCAATGCCAGCCAAAACGGGAGACATGACATTTTCTTTCCTGTCTTTTAAGGAGAGAGATACAGGACAATGTATAATTTAGACAATGTATCACCCGCAAAACTTTGATAAGACATCCCTTAATACATAATCGCATTCGGCATCCTACAAGTACAAATAAAATATCCATAGACTGAATCTATTTTTGTGAACATATGCAAATAAAAATCCTGGTAAGAGAAATCATAATCTCGCTGTACAAATATTTCCAGAAAAACTTTACAAAAGTTGATGATATACGAGAAATATCAAAACTAGAAACTAGAAATACGGATGTATTGCAAGTTTGACCGATATAGAGATATTAAACGCTTTCATTAATGGCAGTAATTCTGTGAGTTTGTCGTTGTTAAACTTTTTTTTACTTACCACAACCACGGACTAAAAAGAAGCAATATGGCTGCTTTATGTCTACTCAAAACGGCTTACGCCTTTTTAAAAAAATCTTATTATTGTCCATATGCTTGTCATCCGTCACTCCATTGGCTGAGAGCAATCACCTGCTTGAGTGAGCGCACGCGTATTTATAGGCTGTGACACGTGAGCATACGCAACTTTACGAGCTGGTTTGGCGTAACAGCGAAATGCATGTAGTCCATTTTAGACTGTTTCCTGATGTTATTGATAGATTCACCTTGTCACTAATTTTTTCCCACTTCAATAATGGTGTTTATGCTTCCGACTTATAACAAAAAGAATAATGATATTTCAGGACCTAAATGATGTAGGTCAAAGGTAACTACGACAAAACGCTGTTTTTTTCTACCCTAGACAGCTCGGGAAGCCTTGTGACCAAATAATTCTATCATTAAATATAAATTAATTCTATTTTCATATCAACATATTCCAATATGATGCAGAGATAAACCTTTTCTGGTTTACTTGTGTTTGTCCTAAATACAATGAATTATGAAATAAATGCTGTCACATTAGGAGGAAGAAGGTAGAAGAATTAGACTTTACAGACTGAAGTTCGCATCTGTTATGGGAGTGAATGATTCTCTGTTTTTAATACAAAAGTGTTGGTGGACTAAATTTTACTTAAATATTGCTAAATATCAGTTAATATTAAATACTAGTGCACTGCCTCTGCGTGTGTTCACGCTTGGCTTTTTACTTAGTCCTAGTTCTCACACACCGCTGTACCACATCGCACTTGCGCATTAGTTCGTTTTCATTTCTTCTGAGATGTAACATCGACCCTTCTTGCTTATGGTTTAGCCTGGCAATTCCTGACATACTGCGAGCTCCAGTTATTTGTAACTTCTGAAAAGTCACTGGCGGTCGATCCAGTTAAAAAAATCTTAACGCATCGGTGAAGAAAAAAACCCCCAAAAGGCTATCACAGCCTTATCCAGCAAGTACAAAGTAGTGCGATAGATCACGACAAACAAACAAGTTAAAGTACCTAAAGTATAGTTTCTCTCTTCTTTGGAAACGCACCGCTGCACGAAAGCCAATTTTTGTTATGTTTCGTCAGTTATAAAGCATAAAAAGTACACTCTGGGCAGCATTCTACGATCGTCAGTAAAATGGTATACAATTTGCAATACAAGCAAACATAAGGTGCAAATTTTAACGCTTTCTTTTTTAATTTGAATAAGATCCTTACCTGCTTGCACATATCGCAATGACGTCCTTCTTTCTACTTAAAAAAGGGCAAAGGCTTTTGATCTAATTATATGTTAGCCCTACTTAATCGGGAATTTCTTTTTGATGAGGCCTTGGAGAGTTATCTCCGCAAGATTCTGTAATGTTTAGTTTACTGTGAATGGTATTTTGTAACACTTTAGTTTGTTGCTAAAATTTATGTGCAGCTTGGATTATATCGTTTTCGGCCTAACTGGCGTTTTTTTCTGTGAGGATAAACTGCTAATTCATGGACTGTTTGTAGCAGGGTTTTGCATGTGTTCCGCCCATACTGGCGTTATGCCTGGAATTTTGGTTTCCAAAACAAGTTCTTGAAGCCGTTCTATCATTATAAACCTTTCACATCTGACTGTATATGGAGATTTAAGTCTACAAGTCAAACTGTAAGAGGGAGGGGAGCCCATGCACGTACTCTCTTTCTAAAAGAGTGTCATAAGACGCCAACATTAAACATAATTTGTTTATAGCCCAGTAGAGAGTTGCCACGAAACATGGGTCTGTGAAGGAAAATTTAACGCGCTGCAATGGGCTCATTAAACACCCAAGGTAACATCTGGATAAACATCCGGTTTCTCGCTAGCGGTTGCCATTACGAGTGAACTGCACGATCACATAAGTTACGTGTTACCAGTGGGTTTTTTCCGACTGGATGCTGGAATTCGTTGTTTGGGGCACCACGATCGATTGTCTTAAAGCAAAATGTTTGTCAGATGGAGGTCAAGTGGTAGTTGCTCGACAAAAGCCTCCCCGTGATCCGCCATTTACCCAAAGGACCCAAAGGACCCGGATGAAAATGAAAACGTCTGGTGGAAGTAAACAATCACTGCGCGTGCGCAAGATGGCCGTCCCAAAAGAACCTTTTACTGCAATAGTTAAGAAATTTTAACTCGGTATAATGAAGACACATTTAATTAACCTAATTAAGATGTCATTTAATCACTCTATTAATAGGTCTTGCTGCTGTCACTGCTTTTGCCGCCGCCGTCGTCACCACCACCATCACCACCACGCCATCATTCATCAACAGCAACGACTACTAGTACTACTATTGATATTAGTATTGCTGCTGCTGACACAGCAACTACTTGTTTGCCAGCACGTAGAAACCAAACGCAAATATGTGAATTAACAAACTGATAATTGTTGATTAAAACAGACAAACGGATGGTTGTCGTATTCAAACACCCAGTGCAACAGCCGACGCACCAGGAAACAGAAAGTTAAAGCGCCCTCACTCAGCAAATATAGTATAGTCTATATAGCAGCTATAGTGGGCATATCAGTCGTACTCAAGCATACCCAGCCAGTTGGTTGATGTACAAGGAATCGAAATTCTAGCTCCCACACTGAGCAAACCCCAAACAAGTCTGGTCAAAAAACCTAATTTCATGAAACAAATCTCTCCAAATGAAATTTCACAAAAATTGATAACACATGCGAAGTATTAGAACTAGTGACGTAGAATTATTTTCAATTTTTCATAGACGTCACTACTGTGGTTAATTTATTGTAATAAAACTTTTTTTCACTTAGCACAATCACAGGCTTCAAAAGAAGCAATTTTGCGGCTACAACTCTACTCAAAACGGCCTACGTCTCTTTCACCTATTTTGTTGTTGTCTAATGCTTGTCGCCCCATCTTTGATTGGCTGAATAAATAATCACCTGCGTGTATTTATAGATTCTGACGCAATCTGCATACGCACCACATAACTGTCGCGCCCTTCCTTGTTGCGTCGGCAAATCAGCAAAATGTACTTATTCTGCGCTTCCTGATGTGCGCAGTAGGCACGCCTTGCTCTTATGTTCATTCATTCTGTCACGTAAATAAAGGTTTTCGTCCTTCCAATCCATAAGGAATGAAAAGATTCTCTTGATTTTTGAGGTAGTAGCTCGTCAAAACTGTCAGCAATCAATCTCAGACCTGTCTTTACCTTTCAAACCTACTGCACCTTCCCCGGTTTAGATTATCTGACACACAGCCGTGACACGCGCAGAAGTAAATAAAAAGTTCTCATTTTAACCATAGCAATCCTGATAAAAAACGCGAACATATAAAAAAAATCGCACAGAATTGAATAACCGTATATGTTTACATAGGTTTGTCTCATTTCCATTTAAAAACGTGTCCTTATACATTTAATCGACCAGAAAAAATTGGTTTTGCTACGGAATAGCTTCTTGTCCAGTGGTGCTGAAGATCTGTTTTACAGTATGTCATAACTTCTGTTTTACCCTCCGGTCAAACTTTCACACACCAGCCTAAAACAGCGGATGATGCAACACCCGGTAATAGTATGGTAATATTAATTATTTACTAGAAGGTCTTCAAGTTTTGGCCACGGTTGTTTACTGCTTCTCCACCTATCCTCATGTTTAATCAACGTTTATGAGAAGCGGAGGAAATTTATTGATTTGCTTTTCAGGAGGAAAAAAAACTGTGAAGGACTCACCTCTCCACACATCCTTCTCGCATCCAGCTGCAGCCTCCAGTGACCAGGAAGAATATAATTGCGCGTGTCCAAAGTCAGCTGATTTGCCACGTGACGATGAGGTCATTTTGTCAAATCCCATTGGCTGCAACAAACTTGCAGATTGCGACACTTCCGCTATAATATTCTGGATGCGTCACTGGGGTGGCTTGCATGAGTGTTCTTACCTGCTGTTCGTACGTAACGGTGCAAGTAAAATACAGAGTGCGAATGGGACTTACGACCACCCTTATGACCGGAAGAGCAGCTACGAACGCTCATGCAAGCCAGCCCTGCGTTGTATTGCGTTGATAGGAGGTATCATGTGATGTCGACACCAGTATTCTACGAGGTCGGATATCAATAGACGAGATCTTGCATTACAGGCTTTTGCGAAAGAAGTGATTATCTCCCGTTTGTGTCTGTGTCACGCCTCGCTGTAAAGAGTTCTCCACACCAAGCAGTAGTTGCTCTAGGCAATGACCGGTTCTTTCTTATCCTGTGGCTGTGGCCTCAACATAACTCGCATCCTGGCTTCGAGAGCGGGTATACTTTATTTTAAATAGTCTGTTCATGACGGCGTAAGCCACAGGAAACGGGATTTTCCAAAATTACTAATGCCGATGTGTAATGGTCTTCATTACATTCTAGTTATGGCGGCCTGCCAATGAAATGGGAATTCCCAGAATTATAATTAAAATTAAAATAATAACCTCTGGAGTTTGTTGTCCTGGATTTTTATGACTCACGCAGCATAACCGAGGCGTGCATCTCTGAAAACACATTTTAAAAAAGAAACAAATAATGTAGGGAACAGAATACCTTGTATAGACTCTGACCCAGTTATAAAACCATAGAGACCGCATGTACCCGGACATTTCAGAGGAGACAACCCATTATAAGAGTTTGACCGACTGTGATGAAAGTTTTGAAAAGTTTTGTTCCCTTGAAAGAAAAGTGTGGGCCTAATGACAGTTGGATAACCCACGAGTAGTCTCTATGACACTCTAATAACCGAGTACTGACTTGACCACCCTGTTTGTGACCCTGTAAAGGTCTACTGAACAGTCACAGAAAGTTGCACGGGTAGTCGGGAGCTTGTAGTATGGTGTGAATGCCCCCGAAGCACAAAGAGTAGATGTGGGTTCTGATCCCGGTGGTACAGTTTTTAGTTTCAGCGTGTGGGTGGTGATGTGTGTGTGTGTGTGTGTGTGTGTTGCTGTGTGCGTGCGTGGGTGATGTGCGTGTTGCTGTGTACGTGCGTGAGTGATGTGGGTGCTGCTGTGTGCAGGCACGTTCTGAAGGTTTTTCCAGTATTATAGAAAGAAAGTGCAGGGGAAAGGACAGATTGTCAGTTTACTTTGAATGCATTCTTAACAGTTAAAAGGGCGTAAGCGAATGTAAACCTCCAAAATCTGATTTTCATCATAGTTTTTAAAATTAACATACATTGCCCAGTAGGACTAGTTGGGTTTGAAGCTTCAAGTTACTAGGTTTTTTTCTTCGTTTTTTTTTGCTGTCCCTAGCTCTGTGAAAAGCATTCTCAAGTGTGCATTTAAACACGTATGACTGTGCGCGCTTTCTAAACACGAGTTTCATGCACACACAAAATGTTATCGTGTGACATATGTAGTCACGTCTGTAAGGTGACCCGTCACGAGGCCCCATATGTTTTTAGTACGATAATCTTTTCTGTTGTCTGCTCAATTTAAAACTAAATGCACTGAAAGAACCACAAGACTGATAGCTGCATTAAGATGGCCAGTGCAGAGAGAAAGTTTAATGTGCGGGGAAATGGTCGAATGGATTTTGCACAATGTTTAACTCCAGGAAATAATCCTTGGCCATACCTTCCACAGGCCGTGACCTCTACACAGCGTCGCTTTTTATAGTTACCGCGAAGAGGCCAAACCGTGATGACGGATTACTCAATGGTAAAGACATTGGCTTTCACGGTTTTGTGGGGGCTGGAGGGGTGGTTGTGGTCGGGTGAGGGTTAGAGTTTCATATTAGGGCTTATGTTTTCATGTACAAGTTCAAACCTGTGTCTTTGCACTAACCGGATAAAAGGTGATGTGCGCATGCGTGTCTGGAACTTGCATGGGAAAAAACATTTGGTGCACATAGGCCACTTACACAGATAAATTTAATTCGTGACAAAATCAAATGCGGAAGTGATATGTAAACGAGGAATAGCTTTCATGCTGTTTTGCGATATTGTTACTATATGCGCCTATCACTTCTTTTGTTTGGACATATTTATTGACCAAATAGGATCTTCCCTCAAGGTAATTCCAAGTGTTGCACAACGACAGCGAGCCAGCTGAAATAATAGTAAAAATTGTGTTTTTGTACCTGGTTTTACTTCCTTCAGTAGTCATTAAAGAGTGTAGCTTTCTTTCAAGCTTTCTGTAGTCAGTAAAATTCCCATAAAACATTTGCGTGTCTATCAGTTTTCATTAGAATATAATGCGTGTCAAAGTTCTAGAAACAATTTTGAGTAACAGTTCAGTATTCTCTAAACAGCGTTACATTTTGTCTTCGATAGTACTGGTGTAAGCAATGACGTGAAATATTATTAGACAGAAAAAAACAGAATACTTTAAACCCCTTTTGCCTGTTTTGATGTCAATATAAACAACACATGTAACAGAATAAAAAAACGATGTGTTCCTGTTACTTTATATTTTTTGTGCAAGGGTTAGGGTTAGCCAGGAAGCTTTGCTGAATCGTTTTCTTATTTCCCATTAAATTAATTCTTATTACATGTCGCAATGGTCTGAGAATTCAGTTTAGGTGAACAATAAGTTCAGGATAATATGCTCAAATCAAGTTTCAGATGTTTAAAAGAAAGCAAACAAACAAAAGTATCTTCCCTTTAAAATGACTGTTACTATCTTCACATAAATGTTATGAGATTGGTACAGTAATAAATGTTTAAGTGACTTCAGTAGAAATGAACGACAATTTAGTACTACATTTTTCGATACCCGACTGAAAAGTGACATTATTTGATATTTCGATGATGTTTACCTCTCTATTTGTAATTATATATACAGACTGAAGTGTACGTAGTGCCGACTGTTGTTTTAATTAAGAAACGGAAAATAAATGTAAATAAGAGCTTCTTAAAATATATAAGCTTTCACTGCAGAGCACATGACTGAGACAACGTACAATCAGGTTTCCATTTCCACATAAAATCTTATATATATATATATACTAGGTAGGGGATCCGGCGATGCCAGGGTTTAGCCAATCAACGCTTTACTCCGACCGATTCCCCCCCCCCTTTTACCAACCCCCAACCCTACCCCTTTCCTCACCCCACCGCTAGCCCCTACCCTTCAACATTAACGCCTTCAAACCCCTCCTTCCCCGGAAACACCCTCGCACCTTCCTCAAGACGTCATAATTTTTAGATTTACCTCGCCCACCCCTTCGTCTTCTATAGCCCCCATCCGTACCCCATCTACTGATCCACATTCCTAACCCCTGCCCCTTCCCTGCCCCCCACCCTACCCCTTCTTCCTCCGGAAATAGCCTCGCCCCCCACCCCCGAAACACCCTCGGTCCCCCTCCGCAAAAACAGCCCGAGCATAGGGTTTTCTATTTGATTAGCTACTAGTACGGAATGTACTCTACTACTGTACTAGTCTATATAGTGAATAGATTTATCAATACTTCATGATCTAGGCAAGCGCAAATTTAACAGAGACATTTTTAATGGTTAAAAAGTGAATACAGTAATTTATATTATTTTTACACTGTTGCCAACAGATTCGATATTTATGAATAGGGACTGATCTGACTTAAGTGCACGTAAATCACCTCTATCCTTGCTCGAACTCCAAGCATGCGGCTTTTGTGTATTAATTGTGTGACACGTGTGACATGTGCTTGTTAACACATCGTCTCTACAAAAGACATCCAAGTACCTCCTCTAAACGTATTATAGCTTATTGTATAGAGTTTTAATGCAGTTGTAATGCTTTATTTCTGTTTAATTGAAATATTCGGACAAGAATTAAAAAAACTGATTCCAATCTCCCTACTAAACGTACCATACAAATTCGCCTCTTTATGCGTAGCTAACAGAATTAAGCGTGTCATGTCAGTTATTATACATGAAGATCAAAGGGACTTAATGTCTGGAAGTTCTACTGCAGATAACATTCGACTGATTTATGATACATTACACCGCACTCAAAAGTATAGAAAGCAAGGACTACTATTGGTGGTAGACTTTAAAGAAGGCTTTGACACAATTGCATAATCTTTTATCAAGAAAGCACTAAAACTGTTTAATTTTGGGCCGGATATTTGTAAGGGGATCAGCATATTTTATTGTAATATCAAATCTTGCCTTGTGAACGGTCAGGTTTCTCTTCACTTTCCTGTGGGCCTATATGTTCTTAATATGGGTAGAAATTCTTGCCATCATTTTAAGAAACAAAACAGACATCAAGGGTATAGAAATTGAAAATAGAGAATTCTTGATTGCACAATTTGCCGATGACATGTCGCTTTTTCTGATTGGCTCCAAGAAATCTTTGGAAACCGTCATAAAAGAACTAGAAAACTTTCCTCTACTTTCAGGCTTAAATATAAATTATGATAAAACTGTTGCGGTATGGGTTGGCGTAACCAAAAGACGCTCAACATGATATATGTCCCACCTAAAGATTAAATGGAACCCGGAGACATTCCTAGTCGTTCGTGTTATATTCTCCCTGAACCTTGAAGAAATTACAACCCTAAATTATGAAAAACGTTCACAAAGGCACCAAAAATAATGAAAGAATGGAAAACTAGGGATCTTACTCCAGTCGGAAGAAACGTCATCTTCAAATCATCTTCTTATTTGCTTATATACTGATCACACTTCCATGTCCTGATAAAAAATGAGTTAGAACTTATATAAAAGGTGGGTCTCTGTGTTGTTTTTAGTCGGTGGTAGCCATAGAATTAGGTTGGTTGAGCAGACAACTATAGTTAGTATTGAGAGCTTATTGTGATAAGGATAAAGAGAAAATTCAACGAGTGGTAACGATTTAAGTACATAGTCACAAGGGGTTTCTCCTTGTGAAGCACCCCATTCCGCCCTATCCAGATGTAGTCGTCCTGTGAGGTTATATGGTATTAGTGTACAGTGGATTACAGCAAGTGGTATTAGTGTATAGTGGACTATAGCCAGTGGTATTAGTGTACAGTGGACAATATCCAGTGATATTAGTGTACAGTGGACTATACCCAGTGGTATTAGTGTACAGTGGACTATAGCTAGTGATATTAGTGTACAGTGGGCTATAGCCAGTGGTATTAGTGTAAAGTGGACTAGAGATACCGCAAAAGAAAGGCATTTTAAAGAAATGTTAAGAGGACCGTTAATGTGTTAACAACATTTTATGGTTATACAGTAGAGTACACTAGATAAAACGCTTGTGATTTAGACAGAAGAAGAGTTTAGAAACAGTTGAAAGTTAGCTGTTATGGTTACTCCATTGTTTTTCTCCCTATTAACTGGAAATTATTGATTACTTTGTGACTTATAATTGCCCAGCTGACGGTTAATTATAGTATTGACTGCTTACTGCTGCATTGCCGGTCAATTGCTGTGCTGACCAATGACCCTCTTTGGTTTTCTTTGCTGTCTATTGGCAACAACCAATCAACTACTAGTACTTTTCGCGCCATCATCCAGCCACCGGAATTAGTCACATTGGTGGGTAGCGCCCCGTTTCGTATTCAGTGAGCTTATTATTCAAGTTACATGGGAAAGGAATTTTTAAGTCTGAAAGGAATTAGAAGGACATTAAGAGGAGATTTGGACAAACGAATATTGAGCTACATCTAGCGTTATCAGACTTTGTCAACAAATGTTGCTGATAGTGTTCCTACATGGAAAATGATCTACTTAGTGAGGTCCGAAGTGATAAGGGCTGCAAAACTGCAGACGTGTAAGGGACGCAACTATACAAAACATGGCATTGAAGGCGAAACTGTTAATCGCTCTTTGAAATAAACTTAATAATGAAAAGGTCTCTCTCTCCCTTTCTGGCTGTGTGAGAGAGAAAGAGAAAGAGAGAGAGGGTGGGGTGTATATAAGAGAAATACTAACGTTCAAAATAGTTGTGAATTCATTTAGTGATGACAGACGAAGTATGTAGTCCTCAATATTAAATAGCAGTATCTGCAACCTTATGTTTGTATGCATGAAAAAGCGCATTCATTTGCACTTGTCATGTCTCCAAAAACAAAGGCCATGTGCACATACTCTCGCTCAAACATAAGCACATACACACACACCAGCACAGATGCATATATATATATATTGGGAATTCTAACCATAGTTGCTTCTCACAAATGCTAAGAAAACCAATCCTAAAACAGCTGTCATGTTTGTTAGGAAATACTACTCCAGATACTTCAGTAACCCCAAGTTTCGCTCATTAACAAGTTGTTATCCCCATACAAAGCATAACCTCAAATATAAGTTGCATGTCATCAGAATTTCATCAGCTAATTTGAACAGCAGTAACAGAAACGGGGTCTACACACCGGTTTTTCTATTTACTTAGAGGAACCAGCCCCGTGGTGGCTGTTATATTTTTCTGATATGGCAAATATTTGTCTGATATGGTCTAAAGCTGAGCAAAAGGGTGTAACGATAAAGGTGTACAAGATAGAAGCACTTTCTACAATGCTGAATCTAGAGGAGATAAGTTGATTCTGTTGTTTGAAATAATAAATCTGTAGTTATTGAAGAATTATTTTGTTAAATGTCTGGGAAAATAAATAACTAATGAACCATTTAAACAGAAAATGCTTTTCTGTCACGTTTGTTATTACCTATTCACATAGTTTTTGTCCAAGTTTCTTCAGATGGCAACTTTTTCCGATATTAAAAAAATATGTACCAATAGCAATGAAAATGGATGTAATTTGCTTGTACTGGAAAAATTCAATTTATATGGTATTCTTACTTCATACTTAATATAGTTATGCAAGTACATGCGCAATATGAGCAAACAAACAAGCAAAGGATATAATCAGGAGACTGTGCATCAGCTGGTTCCCTCAAAATCCTAAGTCTGAGTGGTTTCTAAACATACGGTTCTGATACGCTTATTTCAACTTCGACCCTCAGGATAATCTTAGCAAAGACATCAAAGCAGGATTGTCAAAGCATCAAAACAGTGATTTGAGGGATACGGTGTCTGACTGAAGGATTGGAACATTCATTTGCATGAACTGCATAAAATCGATTCGTATTAAATTTTGAAGTGGTGTTGGGTGTGTGGAGATAAATCTTCAACCAGATAAATTTTGAATGCCAGGTCTGTTCTGCTGTGTAGCCAGTCACACGGCAACCTTTGAACTGCCCGTCTCTGTTCGTCTACAAGCTTATTTTGCCAATTCACGCATGCAGCAGATAAAACGATTCTGGTTAGATTTCAAACAGACTGATTTCCGAAACAGGCGTACTTACGAAATTTAAAAAAAAAGGATTGAAGAAAGATAACGTATGCACGTCTTCTGTGATACATAAAGTGAAAATGCCGAGGTGTTTCTGGAAAAAGGTGTCCGCGATGTCACTACAGAAACAAGTACCATCATCGTTGTTTCTAAAGCCAGGACTAGTGATTCGAATTCTGATTTGGGTCAGCTTTATTTCAGGTAAGCCCAACACTATGTTGTGCACTTGGCAATATTAAAATTAAATCCTTCAGTGACTACATGCATAGGGCACATAGAATACCTCGGACACAGTGGCAAGCGTCCACAACGAAAGTCAAACATATTAGGAAGCCGACGAAACATTCTAGAATTATCCACGTGAATTCGGCCGCTGGAAAGATTTAAGATATGTTTTGAAACTTACCTCAGCAGTTATAACTAGGAATACTCGATCCACCTACTTTACCGAATGTGCCCGCTTATTTTTATACGGTGAAAATCTAATGGTTTTTTTCCATTTCACACAGAAAAGTTAACATCACATAGAGGTTTGATGTATAAAACTTAAACCCCGAGACTACTTAATGTGGGACATTCTACATTCAGACTCGGTTTCTTCCCAGATTCATCCCTTAAATCCGCGCCATTATGCATTATTTGCTCCATTAAACCTATTGGTCTCATATGTTAACTGTGCTGGCGGGCTTTGTTACCTAGAGGTTAAAATGGCGTAAAAACGAATCAAGTCACATTTAGATATGATTTTGTAATATTATTGCTCTGCAAAGGGGTAAAATATACGATAGCAGATTCTGTGCCACTGTGAAGAAAACTAAGACCCTGGGCCTCCCAACCAACAAACAACGTTAATAAAGAACAAATGAGGACCGAGCACTTAAATTAACATGGATTAACATGGATTAACATGGATTCTCTGTATGCACATGTTGTGCACCGAGGGTGAGCTGTGTGAAGAATAGCGCCGTTATAAAGATCTTTTTTGAGGATCTGCCAAGTTCCTTTCTTTCGGCCCTCTCTTTGCTACGTGTTTGGTAAGTACGGTAAGCTCCCTTGGGCACAGACGTCTGCATACGGTTATGTGTGAGCGCTGCCAGTACCTTTGTTGGAGTTAACAAACAACGTTGTTTAATCAAATACCTGCAGCTGGCAGCCAGTCACTGACACTGTGAGAATGGTGACTGCTATAAATATGAAAGTGGAGGGCACTCAGTCTTCTGTGAAAGAGCAAACTGATAGAGTTCCAACGAATTTAATATCAAAAATAATTTTTAACCCACAATCTTGGAACAGCTAGTCTCTACCAATAAATTTTCTGAGATTAAGAAGAAGTCGAGTCGTCCTTATTTAGTACTGTTAAATCTCCTCCATGTGTATTGTCTTTCATTCGGATAAAGTTCCTCCACACATCCACCGGTTCACGTTGCCATTATCATTTGAATAATCTTAATAGTCTTAGGTCTATTTATCTTTCTATACTGGAGTGTATCCAAGTGCACATCTAATCAGAATTTCACTTGTCACGAGGTTCGTGACAAACTCGAGTGCCCTTTTCTTTCTTTACTCCATTGCCATCTTAGGCTCAGGGGAAGGAGCAATTTGCTTGACAGCTAACATGCTCTCTTTTCTGCTCCTGACCTGTTTATCTCTCTCCTCGTACTACGTCTATTCTGTACAACCTTCTTTCTTACTCTTCCTTTGCCCCTCCTGGAAAACACCATTGACTGTATTTATGAACTCTGTGCGGACTTTTTTGTCTTCACACACGATTTTATTCTGGTCTGGTCAACAACAAGGTTAAGAGCGGTGTTTGTAGACAGTAACATGGGCATGGCTTTTTGGTGGAGAAAATGAGTGAACGTACGTGCGTGTGTGCCCGTTTATACTTGGGATAGCTATACATTGCCTGTTTATAGATGTCTTTTATGAAGCATATTACTTTAAATGTCAATGGTTTAGGTCAACATCAGAAGCGAACAGATTTTTTGAATATCTGAGAGATCAGAAGGCTAGCATATACCTTTTACAAGAAACCCACCTTAGATCAATACAGCAAAATATGGTGAGAACAACGTGGGGCTTTGAATGCTTTGGTTAGTGGCAACTGCTCTAACAGTGAGGGGGTTGCGCATATCGGGAATACGTCACTGAGACGAGATCAGGAGAGGGGAAGCTTGAAAGATACGAACTTATACTAGTGAAACATCGGAACTATTAGCTTTGAAGTTGTTATGTAAATCGTGATACGACGGCGGCTGGGAGTGTAGGCCTCGGAGGCGCTGCGTCGAGATGTAGAGATGACTGATGCGAACTTGTGAAACTGTGCGTCTTCCGAACTGGGAGCTTGTGAGAAAAATATTCCGTGGAGACGACGCGTACGTCACGGAGAAAAAGCTGACTACATGGAACTTATATAATTGACACTGTTAACTTGAGATTTCGGACATGGCTCATGAGAAGGGAGACCGGAAGACAAAACTTATAAAAATTCAGGACTTTGTTAGTGCAGAGGAGCGCAGCCGGAACAAAGGGTGATTAGTGAAATAATATTTGATTTGTCGAGGTTATTGTTTTGCTGATGTTTTTGAAATAAGTGCTTGAGTTAGCATGTAAATTAAAGTGCAGATCTTCGCTAGCATCGTTGAAGGTTAAGCTAGGGAGATAAGGGTCGCATCATGGTTCTATGGTTGAAAGTTTGATGGTTGAAAGATAGCAGGCAACTTTGTTCAGTCTATTACAATGGGTGGTTATTGAGTGGAATTTTGTGGGCATTTGGTTTTTGTTGTTGTTGTTGCTGCTGCTGCTGTTGCTTTGTGATAAAGTAATCCGCCGTAGGCCTACTTACGTGATCCGCATATTTTCACTGTTCTGCCGGAGTGAATACCTGGATGTGTAAATTGTCGTAGTAGAGAGCAGAGAAAGATTAGTGGTTGATGATTGAATGTGAACTGAAGTTGAAGCCTGATTTTTTTTATTGCTCTTTAGGTAACTGCGTGTGAAACCCTGAGGGATTAGTGTGAAGTAGTTGAAGAGTGAATTTTTCTGGGTGTTTGAGATTGAGGTGAAGATAAAGGTACTTAAGATACGTCCAGTCTCCTGGGTGATAATAAATAGTGGTGGGTCCTATTTATGTTACCCAGTGTTGAGTTGTGTCTGGGTGACATGAGAGCGAAAGAACACAAAACACGTGCTCCCACTAGGTCGCCTGACATGGACGGTTGTGGGGGTGGTGACAGAGTGAAAGCTTTTTAGCCAAATCTTACTATCATCCTAATCCTGATAATGTTCGTACTGTCGTTTGGCCTCTTCCACACAGTCGTCTCGGATGACAGCGAAGCTCTATATCCCACAGTTCGGTCTCGATATAGTCTGACCCTGACATCTCACCACAAGAGCTGACTCCCTTGTCAAGACATTCACGGGTCTGTCCCTCTCCACCACAGGAGCTATGGAGGGGAAAACCCCACAAAAAAGAGGATCAGGCTATCAGCCTAAACCTCCCACTGCACCAAGCTCCATTTCCCCCGAATTCCCCTCCGAGAGCTAGATTAGTCGATCCTCAATGAGGACTGATTGCTGCTCTGAACCAATTCCGTCGTCTGCTAGTGAAAGGTGTGGAGTGGACCGTCGGGGTTTGCGAATGGTGAAGGATGCGAGTGATCTGGCCATCCTCTGTCTTTGCATAAAGAAAACGCCATCTTGACCACGTCGACACTACCCCCTGTTTTTCTTTGTATGCCATAAGTCGCTGAAAGTTCTTTTTCGTCTAGTCCTCTGTAAGCACATACTTAGATCCTTTGAGCTTTTTCTTGTTCACTGGCTCAGCTGGTTTTTTTTGGACAAAAAACGAACCATGATATCCCTTGGCCTACCTCTTGCCGACTCTGCTGTTTTGACCAGTTTTGTCGAGATTGTTTACCCACTCTTTCAGCCACCTCGACGTCTTTCTCTGTAATTATCTCTTAGTTCTACGATTTCATTGAAAAATCGAAGGACTTTCTTTAACAGTCGGTTGCTGTCTCTCCGTCACTCTCCGGGACCCCACATATCCTCACATTTTTCCTCCGTATGTATTGTTCTAAGTCATTAGATCTTTGTTCTGCTGGAGATGCTAGATGTTTTGCCTCCGAAACCATTATTGAGAGTTCTGATTCTTTTTTCTTACAAAGTGTCAGCTAGATGTTGTGTGTGCGTTCTGTCTTACCGATGTAGAACAGGGTGGGAAAGACAGTGCATGTGATGGCGTAGACGATGTTTCTGTTGGTGCAGGTGAAATGGCGCTTGATGACGAAAGTGGTATTGGGTGTGTGGAGTGTTGTGGCAGTGTTCAGGTAGGGGCAAGTGTGACAGCCGGGGACATTGCACGGGGTAGAGCCGCAGGATGGGGGGAGGGGGTGGCCCCTTTGAGTTTGGAATGTACTAGAATATCTTGTAGGTTCTTATCCCGCCGAGATGCTAGGAGGGAGGTTTTTTGGAAGAGGTGGAGATCTTACTAGCCTAAAACACAACAAAACTTCCTTGTCTTCAACATTCATTGGTTTTGTGACTATATTATTTCGGTTTATACTAGTTTAAACTTTCTTGTCTGTAATGAACAAGGTTTACAGAAACCGTAATAGAAATGTGCTGCACATGAAATTGTTTCATTCAAAGAGGAAGTTTGGATGCCGTCTGTATTCGAACTTTTACTGATCTCTGTTTCAGGTCGTGCATGCCAAAACGTCTCGATAACATGTCCAAGTGACACACCGGAAAATCCAATAGCAAAGATTTTTTGTGTAGTTGATAGTACCAACGCTTCTTGTACCAATGGCTCGGTTCAATTTGTGTTTCAAAATACAGCTAGTGAAATTCTATGTCTCACCAGTGATTCTGGATCATGCATTCAGGAACCTGTTGGAGTAAATAATTGCAGTTGCGTGAAATCTGAAGCCGGAGTAAACACCTATCAGCTCAACTTCCCCGGCAACGAGACTGCATATGAAGGAGGAAACCTGACTTGCAGAATTAACTGTCTGCCTGTCGAAAGTTATGCAAGTCCATGCACATTCTTCAGGCTCTGTGAGTACAGCTGTTTGATCTAATGAATTAAAAACTTGCAAGAGATATTATATCCTGTCGCAACAAAGGCTTCATTCTCGTCAGTCACATTAAACTGACACCGGGCCAAGCAGTCCTAAGCATCTATACACCCAAAACTCCATACGCTATATTCCTAAACGCTGCGACAACCATGCACAGGAAACCTCATTCTTCAAATACAAAACCCGGTACTGTTCCCTATAGTGCCAGGCGTCTGGCAGGGCAGCTACTGGATTTTTAAGTCTTAGATATGAAACAGCCGCGGCGCGAACCAGACTTCCCGGTTCGGGGCTGGCTTGCATGGGCGTTCTTATCTCCATGTCTGGTCATAAAAGCGGTCGTAAGACCCTTTATCCCTGTGTAAATTACGTACACCTTTACGAATGAACAGGAGATAAGAACGCATATGGAAGCTAGCCCGGAAACGGACGCCTTAACCACTAGCTCATTGAAGAAGCAGAAGAAAGAGAAGCTTGTGCAGTTTTAAAAATAGATTCTATAAGTCAATGCAACTGACTAGCACAAAAGAAGTGCGTGCGTCCATGCGTGTGTGAGTGTGATAGAACTGTGGAGCTTTAAACTCAAGACGCAAACGCGGGTAAATAAGATCGTTTTGTTAGTGTGGACGCAAGAAACTAAATTCAAGTGTTGGAAGGAATTACTTTCTTTAAGGTCGTCTGTACAGAAAAATGTTCCAATGGTCCGAATAACAATAACTCAGACGAGTGATCGGTGTTAAAGGGGTGTTTTCATTCATTGGAAACAAATATGAGGTCGTGGCCGTAAAGAAAATAGGACCTAGTAGCTTAAAAATGAGCAGTCGTCCATATTACATAGCAGTGACGTGTGAGTTAAACAAGAACAGTGTATGACTTAAAGATGTGTGTACATTCTTGGACTAGAGACAAGGTCGTGTTACCAGTATTCACACTTTTGAAAAGAAATATAACACTGTGAACTGTTCAGATGACTAATGATTCTAAGTTGAAGTTTTAGGGCAATTAGTATTAATTAACATAAAATTAGTGGAATCCGGTTAATCGGACCACATCGGGACGCAATGATTTTGGTCCTAATAACCGGCTGGTCCGATTACACGAACATGCCCTGTGTTACAGTTAAGACGGGACGTGCTGTACGTAAAATACAGTGTATTCGAGCAACAACTGCAGCGTCGTAATCTTCATTGTCATCGTAGCGTTGAAGCTCGTTGTCGATGGATAAAAATTCTTCGTAATTTTCGACCTGTTGAAGTTCCACATTTCCGTCATCATTTTCACTTTCAATCAGCATGTCCACATCCATATCCAAGACCAAATGCTTAAATACACAGTGAGAAAAACAGTTCTGAATTTTCTCACTGCTCACTTTTCGCCAGCTTTCGGCCACAAATGTAACTGCTTGCAAGATGTTGACTTTTGCACTGACTTCACTTGCTTTTGACAATGAGGTCAGCAAACGTTCTTCAGTTGCTTCAAGGACGTAATTAACCAACCTTGCACGATAAAAGGTCTTCAAATTTTTGATGATGCCCATGTCCATTGGCTGCACCAAAGCTTTTTTTTTGCGACTTTTTTCTTATTCGCTGTCACGTTCTTTGGTCCGTTTAAGAGGAATTTTGGTCAAAATAAGCGAATAATATTAGGCTTATGTACACAGGATTTGTTTTGGTTCTTTAAGATTTGGTCTAAAAATAAGCGGCTGGTGGTCCGATTAACCGGATTCGACTGAATTAACTATTAAAGTTATACTTTAACATACATTCAAGTATTAGCGTAGACTTTCATGAAAAAATTTGATTTTTAAAGCTGTGATTTAAAATTTCCGTAATGCAAAAAAATCTCTTCTTGAACAAGATCAACATCATCATTAGACGTGCCATATGATTTTTCGTTTACGACATTCATTCATTCATTCATTCATTCATTCATTCATTCATTCATTCATTCATTCATTCATTCATTCATTCATTCATTCATTCATTCATTCATTCATTCATTCATTCATTTCTTAGTGATATTGCAGAATCGAGTTTTATTGTGCAGTGAATCTTCAAACGTTCTGTAGTTACTGAGCAAGAAAAAATGTTTAAAAATTATTTTCCTTTAACTATTGTCGCAAAATCTATTGCCACCAACCAAAACGGGCTGAAGATGAATATGTCTCAGCACACTATCTTATAACGCCACAAAAAAGAAGTTTGAAGCGTGTCTACATTTATCTATCGACCATTGATTTGTACTCTTTTAGGAGGTAACCTTAGCTTTCAGCATCATATCATTTTTAAACATTTTGTAAAGTATACGGGAAAAAACCTGTACCAAATGCTGTAAGAAACCCAATGTATGCACACAATGTAAAATGTTTGTACATCTAATTGAAAATTATTGGATATTGCAGACACAACAACAGGTTCCACATCACCATCAACTCCATCAGGTAAATATATTCATAACAGAACTTTGTTGGCGTGGTCTATTTAATTGTGTCGGGCTTTTGTATCAGTGAACAGTTTAGTACTAGCAGGGCTGGTGTGTAACAAAGTTCATGTACTTCATTGCCATACTTCGTTACAACTCTGAGTACTTTGTAACGTAACAAAGTATTTTTCCAGTAACTACTTTTACCCCCCCCCCGTAAAATTAGTTACAAAGTTATTTCTAATAAAATGCAGGTAAGTTAAATGCAGGTAAGTTAAATGCAGGTAAGTTAAATGCAGGTAAGTTAAATGCAGGTAAGTTAAACGCATTTTATAAAAGCATTTAACAATTGATCGTGCACATGCTGTTATTTCCTTTTCTTCCCATAAATTTTAAAATTGTGGGTGGGGCGAAAGAAAACGTGAGATTCAAATCCAATCATGCAGGTAAGTTTATTTCTCCTATGTAGAAAACTGGTTACGGGTTGGCTGCGTAGATCGGTGGTCAGAGCATCAGGTTCGCCTATCGCAGGCTCGATTCCAGCAGCGCCAACGTTTGTTGATCCTGCAGTTAAACATTGTACGAACTTCATCTGTGTCCTCCCATAAGGACTAAACTGCATTTCTGAACTGAACATCTACAGAACATCTATAGATCTACATCGAATTGTTGTACTTCATAGATAAGTAATAGAACCCCAGTGGCGGATTTTTTGGGGGGAGGGGGCAAGGGCCCTTATCCCCCCTTTGGCCTTGAATACATGGGCCTATCTATATACAGATATGTGCATATAAATAATTTGCAACGAAAGACAATACATTTCACGAACATGTGCGAATGTGCTCTCACAGTCAGACACAATCGCCGTTATTCTTTTTTGTCCCTGTACGCCCATTCATCAACACCAGTATATATAACACCACACCGTCGAAAGACAGGGGCTCTCTTGGTTTACTGAAATATTCTACTTAACGTTTCTACAACCGCTCCAGTCACTGTAATCCCCCCCCCCCATCCCCAAAAAACCCCGCCTTTCCACTGCTCTTCCCCAGAGCGCGGGTGGGTCCCACTTTGCAATTTCACTTCACACAGATAAACAATATTTTTTAGCTTCCGGAGGATCCAGCCAAAAGGCTACACATTTTGATATGCAGCTGTTTTACTTATCACTTGGTGCCGTCCCTCCACACCATCTTATAACAATAAACTCCAAACAATCAATCTACGCTAGACCCCAGAATATAACAAGCACAAAAAGATTATTGGCCCTTGTACCCCCTTATTTCTCGCTCTCCTTCTCAACACTACTAGGGTGACCAAAATTTATATTCAATCCTCGTAAAGTCATCACTATGTATATGTGGATATCAACTACCAGCTTGCAATACTCAGAAAGTCATCACTCTGCGTACGTCGACACCTGCCAGCTTGCAATATTCTTAAAGTCATCACTGTTCATATTCATCAGATCATGGTCTTGACCACTGGTCATAACAGTCTGTACACTGAAATACTAATGTTCATATTAACGAAACCCCCAAATGATAGTAATTTACCACTATCAGAGTGGTCCTCTCCCGACACACGACTCTCACCTGCACTGCAACATCACCCCAGGTTGGTGAATGGGAACGCCAACTAGCTGAATATTCCAAGCGAGAACCATGCACCGCACACCTTTTCCTTCACAACCAATTGTGTTATGTATTGTTCTGTGCAGAGCTAGAAATACATCAACAAAATTCAAGTCGATAATTTACATTTTAAAACAGTAAAGCTACTTTTCTTTTACTGCGTACATAATTTCATTTGTGGTTCCTTAGGTTTACATTTTTTGTTGTATCTTGATTTATTTTAACGTCTTCCTGACCTTCTATTTTATGTAACCCATATCTACCTATGGTTCAGATATTGTTTCTATTTTTTCTGTTGTTATTTGTTTTTACTAGCTCTCTTCCGTAATTTATGTTTCTCCGCCTGTGTTTGCATCAATGTATCTGTGTGTGTGTGTGTGTGCGCGCGCGCGCGCGTGTGTATGTGTGGGGGGGGGCGGGGTAAGTTTCTTATTTAGTTCTTCCGTTTGTTGTTTCGTTCGTTCGCTGTTCATTAGTGCCCGCGCAAGAGCTTTAAACCTTTTAGTATGCTAGGTATAATACTGTTTGTCTGAAGACGACAACAAGGAGGAATCGAGCATTTGGTGTAACGAAGTATGCAAAATTGGTCTGGGTGCTGGAATTCCTGCTGCAGTTGCTGTTTTATCCGCCGTTAAGTGTCGTAAGTATCAGATGTTTTCTCTCTCATTTTAACGCATCTGTGCACTGATGCACTCATTTAAGGAATCCAGATAAAATGACAGGCATGCATGCAGAAGGAAAGCCAAAATAATTAGCTGTTTAAAGTCCGAGCTATCTTAATATTGATTGTCTGAATAGGCAAGTCTTCTAGCGGTACATTGAGGTGAACAGTTTTTCGTTCATTATAGTTAAGGAACTTTATTGTTTGTGAAACTCCTAATAAGTACCCAACGCATATGGTTGTGTTAAGAACAGCGAATAATCCAAATCTTTTTTATTTGTAGTGATTAACAAAAAGTATTCCGTACAATATGTCATATAGCCAAAGTGTGTACAGAGTATTTAATTTTTAGATGGACTGAATATGAAGGAAAAAAGTTGGTAGTAACCCTGTTGTTACCCATTTGCATCTAAGCAATGAATACACGCACGTCAGTGAACGGATGCGTGTATGATATATACAGTGAAAGATTCGTGTTGACGAAAGTATACTTGCATACATGTGTTACTTTACAACGCCTTGATTTAGCCCATAGGGTCTTATTGTACGGAAGTCGAAACTCTTCTCTTTCTTTAAAAGATACCTTTCTAAATAAAAACAACCCAAACCACCGTTTTATTTTATTTTATTTTATTTTATTAATCAGCCCGAATGCTTCTAATAAAGACACCTGATATAACGTATTCATAAGACAGATTTCTTTTGCCATTCATAGATTGGACCTCTGCTCCTTGTCCACTTGCACCATAATATTTAAACCTAGTTATTTGACTTTTGCATAGTCGATTTAATGTATAATTAGTGATTTTGATGTTTTTATATTTTAACTGATTAATTTCCATTCTATACGTTCTATCTATTGTTTTTGTGCGCTATGTGTGTATCAAACGTCAGACATTTTCGTGATCGCTTTTGTCACTGGGCTGAATAAAGTGTATGGTATTGTGTTCATTTAACAGACTGACATCCTCTCTTTGTTCTATTCTTATGAAATTTAAAGGTGACCACTATTATACAGTTGCAAGCGTTTTGTGGTACCTGAAGATCATGTTCACATAAAGTGATAGGAAATAAAGATGGGAAATCTTTGGTATTATTGTACGTTCTTGTTTCTATCAGCCTTTGTGTCTTACTGTCTTCGCCTCTTCCTGCCCTTGTATCTCTTAGTGTCTTTGAGTTTGTGTCTGAGGGTGGTCAGATTGGAGTTAAAGTGATATGGCTGACAGATAAAGTCAGAGAGAACTAATGAGAGGGAACAGACGGACGGACGAAAGGACAGTATTGTTCCATCAAGGAGCTAGCAATGTTTTTCTTGACTTTTTTGACCATACTATGCGCCAACTAGGCATATATGTTTCTATGTACTTGTCTTTGAGCATCAGTGCAATTATAGATGACGGTGTATGTGTGCGCATGTGTGTGTGTGTGTGTGTGTGTGTGTGTGTGTGTGTGTGTGTGTGTGTGTGTGTGTGTAATATTTTGTTTGCAAAATTACATAACATAAAAATGAATGTTGCAGTGCACCGAAAACGCAGAGAGGCAAATGAAGACAGTAGGAGCCTAACAGCGAACGACGGAAATAATTCCTGTTGTAACGTTTTCATCAACTGTTGACAGGCGCTAGTTCCAATTTTTGGGTTTCCCCCATTTTCCAGAGTTCACCGACCGCTTGTTGCTAATGCAGCCGTGCTTGGCTGACATCATGGTGTCTCCCTAATGAGACTATCGTCAATGACGCTTGGGCGGGGAAGGTTGGTTAACCAACCAGTACATGTGTCGTTCCCTGTGTGAGAACAACATTTCCTTTTTTGTACGGAGCAGGCTACCCTCCTGTCCATGAGTCACCCACAGGTTTATTAACTAAGTCAATAATGTTGGTCTTACATGCGCCAGCTCTCATTTTGTTTTGACCCATGGCCCAACTAGACTTCGAATCCAACAACTGCACAATAACCAATTTATTCCATATGCTTGTGTTCTTTTTTTAGTTTAAACATATCTACGTTAGAATTTCACATTGATAGCAATGGGGTTAGTTAATGGAACAGTCCGGTAAGTGGTCACAGTAGGGTAAACTTCAATGTACTTTTTTCATTCGTCTCCTTCTTTCGATTCAATACTTTTTCAAAGCTGTTTGCAGTACCCTGTTTCTATTCTTAGACTTCATGCTTGAGTCAGCGGTAACTCTTTAAGATTCTTGTACTTAAAAGGAACTCGCTCACTCGCAACTGCATTATAAGCATCTTATCACAATCGCTTGCGAATGCCGGGTGGGGGGTGGGGGGGATTGAGAATTATGGCGTTTCGAAGTTCATCTTATTTCTGGCTACCTCCCCTGTTTAGCTAGTTATACATTATACTACACCCATCCACCTTTTTATAATCTAGTATTTGACAAACAAACCGTACCGGTGCCGCTGTCTTAGTTTCTCCCTCTCAGTCTTTCTCTCTCACTCTCTCTCTCTCACACACACACACACACACGCACGCACGCACGCACACTTACGATCTACACGGAGGCATCAGGCAAATACGAAAAATAAATTCAGAACGAGTTTCTGCGAGATCATAGTGTTTGCAGGGATTTAATTTTTGTCGTAGCAGAGTATTTTTTTCAAATAGTTTAGAGATATCGCAAAAAAGATAAGGCATGAAACCTTTTGAATGTTAATATGATCTTGATGTGAAACCATAAACGTGTTCATGTGCCATGGACAATGTTAAAATGATCCTCAGTAATAAAACTTGATGTGAAACCATGAACGTGTTCACGTGCAATGGAGATTTTATCATCCAAAAAAAGAAAAATCTCCATAATATTCGACCTCGTCATCGCATTCACTTACAGCTCCATTATGTAATCAAACGTGAAACTGCACGGACATTCCAGCTCGCACTCATTTTCACGGAAGTTTTTTGGAAGTGCCATAGTGGGAGAATTTGAAGTATCTTTTACTTACGGAATAGTTAGAGTACGAAGTAAGGGACACCCAGTTCGCGTTGTGGTGGTTGGATGGGAGTGGTCAGAGACCGGGTACAAAGGTTTGACTAACACCGTGTCATCTCTCCACGGCTAGCGATGACTATACAGCCAGTTTATGGCGCTGGAACCGGAGCAGTCTGCACGCCGTAAGGAGGTTTCGCTAACACTTCCAGATCATCGGTCCCCGGGTAGCGATGGGGGATATACCAATTTGTACCGGCGCAGCCCGACAGCCGAGGGGAGAGGGGCGATGCTACTTGGATAGATGTATGGTCCGGCCATGTGGCTCGTACCCCGGGTTGACCGGATGTCCTGACCGCCTGCTGATGACGCATCTGCCCCTGGGTGGTCATGTAGATCAATATAAGCCAGGAGTTTCCCAACCCTTGTTGTCTTGCTGTGGAACTCGACTTAGGGCAGCGTCGTGGCGGCTTGTCTCTTCGTGTACTGAGTCTCCAGCTGACAGTTCCGACTGGTCGAGGAGTGGGCCCTGTTCTGTGTGAGCAGTACAGGAACGTGCGAGAGGAGAGCAGAATCCGTCTAGGGTCAGAACCCGTGAGTCGCCGACCGAGGAACTTCTGTCTCCGCATCCCAAGGAACAGCGCAGTGTTACTCAGCTAAAGTACCTTACAGCCGACTGTGCTTTGGTCCTGTTAGGTGTAGTGCTACCGTAACCAGCCACTGCCTCGTAGTGTGGGAAAAACTACGTGTAGCCTTAGCGTCCGTGTTGTTTAGCTTGAGGCGTGTGTTGCGCGAATGGTAAACAACAGTAGTTTCAGGTGCACAAAACTGGAACATAACCTAACAGCTTCCGTTGTAAAACATAGTCCGCGTCCTGCTCGCATCAATGTTCACCATCAAGGCTCAAGATGACGGTTCGTGCGCAAAGTCGAATTCAACTGACTATTAGACGAAGTCAGAGGGCTTTACCGACATTCTGCACGCCCGATATAGAATATCACCGACTTTTTAGAAACGGACACACTCACAAGCTTGCGTTCATTCAGACATCTGCGATCAATGCTACATCAATCAATAAACATTCCTCGCTGTTCTATGCAGCATCCCACATAACTGCTAGGACGCCCGTTAGTTGCGACTGGATCTGCTGTCAGCGACCGAATACCAGGAACATCCAGAGCTCTGTTCAGACGACAGATGAAAACAAGGTCTCAATGTACCACTAGATGGATTGAAGTCTTAGTCTAAGGACGGCTACTACAGTGTAACAGTGGTTGTATCACTGTGACTTCGTTGACGCTCGTCTGGTCTCGGGTGATGAGCGGGAGTAACTGCTCCCCCATAGAGTGATGTGCCGTTTCCATAGTAAGGTTACTTAATGTTATTTGACTGAGACACTGATAACGACAAAGTGATGTGTTCATTTAGATGATCTTGATTCACCCTAGAGTGAAATAAAACCATGGCTGAAGATGATAATGATAAAGTGTTGAAAAGACACATAACTTGTTCACGGTGAAGTCAGAACTGTATGATTTAAAGTGTTTGAAGAGACATATAATTTGTTTGTAGGGATGATGGCGATGAACTCTTATGTATCTGAGAAACAACGGATTTGACAAGATACTGACCGTACATAGCAAATAACTCATTGGTGTAGGAGAAGAGTCGGTGATGCTTAGCATATCTGATGCAGAGCTGATGATGAAAGCAGACTGACTGATAGTGATGATGATCAGAAGATTTACTGGCGTAATACTTTTTACTGATGAGAATGCATTGATTAATTCTTAGTGGTAACTGCATGGCAAATGTTATGTAGGCCTAGAAGGTGCGGCAGGATCATGTGTACGTTGTAATTGTGATTGGATAGACAAGTTCGCAAGACTGGAGTACAAGTGAGACTCAGTGTGCTTAGAAAGGTTTGAATAAAGGGATTCAGGGTCCTTTTGTAAAATAGAAAATCTCTACTGCTCTCGTGTTTCGTGTTCATCGTTCTGTGGGAGTCGAGTGAAAATGAACGCGCCCACTCCGTTGTTCGTCTGGTGCCTGGTGTGCGAATGGAGGGCGAGTGAGGGGGTGACACTGTGCTTCTGTCCTATTCTGTCGCTGGACAATAAACTAATATCCGTCTTTCCCGACCAACGTCCAGTGAGGGTAGCGTAACTATATGTCGTCCTGGAGACCCCATGATTTACGCAGTTCATACACACACGTACGATGAAAACGCATGCATGACTTAGCACGTACAAATCTGTTTGTGAAGTCAAGGACGAGGGACACATCAAAGTTAACTTCTGCTGACCGCAGAAAACATCGGGGTTGTGTATGCGTTGGTTTGCTTTCTTTGTCCTGCGTCGGTTAGTGTCAATCAGTGTAATTTCCTTCCTTCTTGGTCCTTCCTGCACACAACGTTTCCATAAACGGTGCAGGTATCAGCAGAGCGATGGAGGATAACCCTAGATGTTCTTCCTGGTTGATAATGTGACACCCCGCTCAAGTACTCTTGGGAACCGCGCCAAGTTTCTACCCGCAAGGCCAGCCCCTTATATGTGTATAAATAACTCCTTGAATTTTGCTAATATAACTCGGTTCGGTTTTCGCTTTCCACTTCTGCACAACTGCGGCCCGTACCTACATACGCATACATGCAGGTGCACGTAAGCATAAGCACGAACCCAAACGCCAAATACATGCAAACAAAAGACTGTGAAGTGAAAATATGCTCGTGGATAATTAAAACTCTTTGAACTGTCAGTTGATATAAACAACATAAGCTGTCTCCCATCTTCAGAGTATTAGTATACTGTAAATTGCAACCTAGTGGTGGTGGTGGTGGTGGTGGTGGTGGTGGTGGTGGTGGTGGTGGTGGTGGTGGTGGTGGTGGTGGTGGTGGTGGTGGTGGTGCTGCTGCTGCTGCTGCTGCTGCTGCTGATGATGATGATGATGATGTGGTCGTCATTGTTGTTAACCTCATGTCGTTCGTGTTGGAAAAAAAAATAAAAAAGCTAGGCTCAATGTTTCTGCTTTGCGTGTCGGTCGGGCCAGGTAAAAGGCAGAAGGTCGACATTACGAAGTTACGGGTACAGACACTTGACTGCCAAGGGTAGAGTTGGGGAGGGGGGTAGGTGGAGAAAACAGGTCGACGCTTTTACTGCACGATCACTCCTCGCATGTGGCTGCCAGCCCCGTCCACACTACCACTGTATACAATAAATTAAAAATAAAACGTGCTGTGTTCCTAAAGCGATTTTCTTCCTGGTGTCAGGGCAGTCTGACAGCGATTGGAGTCGACACGCGACACGACAGGAAAGCAAAGAGCACCTGCACGAAGACACTACACGAATTCTTTGAGTACCTAGCGTGTCAAATGCCTGACAGTTATATGTGTAGTGTCACATTGAAACTTGTCTCCAATAACTACTCAAATTATTGCAATATAGTTATCAAGGTGCGTGCGTGTGTGTTGAAGTGGACATAAAGAGAGAGAACGAGACTTCGAGCTGTGTCGCGTCCATTGTTGTACTGAGTGATTCTAAAAAGTGAGGGTTGGTTTGCATGAGCGTTCGTATTTCGTATAGTTCGTTTAGGCATACGCAAAATACACGGCGAACTGGAAGTACTACCACCCTTATGACCGAAAGAGCAGCTACGAACGCTCATGCAAGTCAGCCCAGGACCTTTAATGCGGAGAACAGGAACCATATTAATCACTCAAAGCGCTTCATGTTTCTGCGATGTCCGATATGCTGTTTACAGTAACCACGTTGAGGCTAGCAAGGCTGATGTTCCTGCTGTTTGTCAGATTCACGCACGGTAGGCACTCAACTTTTTGTGTTAACAGCTACGTGTGATAGTGTACAATAGTTTGCACTTAGCTTGTGCTGAATTTTCTCTCTCTCTCTCTCTCTCACATGCATACATAATGTTGTTGCGTCCCGTAGTATAGCGGGACGTATTACTCGAGTGTGCTCGTGTGTATTTAGTCTTACGGTTTGACAAGCGGGATGTTGACTGAACGTCAAGCCCTGCATTTTAATACATGCTTTTCCCTTTTTAAACTTTCTGTAAAGCCATTCAAATGTTACGTTAAGCGAAAATGTCCAAGGGCCACTGTACATGTATGAGCATAGTGTGTGAGCGAGCGAGCAAGCGAGAAAGGGCGTGAGTGTGGGAGTAAGTTAGGGAGGGAGTGAAGGAATGAGGGAGCGAGCGAGCGAGAGGTTTAGTGAGTTTAGCGATGGCGGGTGGGATTATTTTGTAGTGGTGGATGCTCTTGCGTATTTTCTTTAAAGAAAAACTTTTCTTTTCCCCACTAGTGTCTTGCTACTGTACAGTCGGCTTTACAAAGTTCTTGTAGATTTTCACAGAAGCATTGGAAGCAAAAGGCTTGATCGGTCCGGTCTTGCAGACATGTCTTCCTGACTAAGAGATCCTGCAGGTCGCTAAGCTTGTCGAAGTCTTTGCTGTCCTGCATTTGTCTTTTTGTCTCTTTGACTCGCCAAAAATCTCTCAGCTTCTCTGAGTCCGTCTGTGTTCTGAATTGCCACTGTTGCCGCAAACAACATGGGAGTGAAGATGTCCATTTATTTTGGCCAGACATACGTCATCCACATTCCTGGTTGTGAGCATTGTCATAAAACGTTCTATATGATATTATCGTACTATTTTTTTTGTATTTGCTTCAACATAAGGACGCTACTTTGACCACAGAATTGTTTCACTCGATTCCTATGAACGTGCGTGGATGTGCGTGCGTGCGTGCGTGTGTGTGTGTGCGCGTGCGCGCGTGCGTGCGTGCGTGCGTGTCAGTATAAGGAAATAACTTTTGTTTTTTTCAGTGGTGTCGCTGTCATTGTGTAACACCAGGAGTTATCTGGAGGTGAAGGAAGGCCGTGATGACAACAAGTTTGTCTGTAACGGGCTGACAGCAGAGCAAACAGTGACCTGGGTGCTGGGCCCCAACATTATAATAGCTGAGTGTCCACCCCTCCCGTCATCATGCACTCCACCTAGGTACCCAGCAGTCTTCAAGGTTAGCAGGACGTCGCAAGCGGACAGCGACATCACCGTTGTGGCGGGTGGAGATCCATATACCCAGCTTGGAAATAATAACCTGACATGTCTGGCCTCTAAACAAGATCAGACAGTTGGAACAGTGACCTGTCTGCTCGACGTGGTCTGTGAGTATCGCCGTTATTTTTCATTACTGAAATAAGCATCTTTTGTAAACTTAATAATAAGGTTTTGCCGTCTCTTAGCTTTCAGGTTTGGGATCCTGCAATATACTAGCGGGACTCTCTTCTTTCCTTCCCTACTTTTCTCTCTCTCTCTCTCTCTCTTTCCCTCTCTTCCAATATAGGTCTGTAAGCACATCCTATGCAATCATTTCCTGCTTGTGTAATGCTACAGTAAAAGTAGTGATTCAACATGCTAACTTACGAGAAAATAAAGATCTCGGGTCATTCTACCTCTCTCAGGACTGTGAAAAAAGCGAAAGGAAATAAAGGAATCTGAACGTTTCTAAAAACATTCCTTTACAGCGTTTTCTCAGTTTATATGGATTCGGCGATAAAAATACAACCTCTCAGCAGCCTACACAACAAACTGCATCTAAAAGTTCGTCGGTACGTCTATTCCGCTCATCCGTGAGTCTCATTACCCCGTTCTCAGAGCCTTTTCCCATGTTATCGACCACTGTCCAAAACGAATAGCCCATGTCACACTCTACCTGAACCACCACACCGTCCAACCTCTTTCCTTCCATTTACTCCTGCCTAACACTGGTTAAGCTTTAAAAAAAAGCAGGACGTTCATTGTACATTTGTTCCCCTTTATCCTTCATCTGTTGTCATGAACTTTATTGTGCACTGTTATCCTATTGTGTATTATTATTGTTTTTACGTGGTGACCAGTTTATAAGATTTTAGGTTTTATGGCACCCGATATTTGTAGGAATGTACTCGAAAAGTGACATTAATAAAAAAGGAAACAAAGGTAATTAATAAAGTAATAGCTAGTCTACAGAATAAAACAGAAAAAAGTAAACCTATTATTGCACATGACTGACGAGGAAGGGAGATAAAGGAAGGGTATTAAATACTGTGAAAAAAGTGAATCATTATTTTCTTTTATTTTCTTAAAGTCTTCCTGTCTACTGCCCCTGGTCCAGTGCGTTATACGTTTAGCTGTGTACAACCTTGATGTCTTTATAACGTATCCTGTCTTAATTCGATTTGATTCCTTCCTTCCTTTCCTTTCTTCTCTTCCCTACCTCACTCTCAAATACCCCCTTTCTTTTGTCCCTCTCTCTACCGTTAGCTCTCCCTTCGCTATCTTTTCACTTCAAAATCAGTGTAAATAAACAAATGACGAAAGGACGATGTAAATGTAATTTAACTGGACAAGTTCCTATGGCTGTAACTACAGTTTTTGTTTTTAAGGACAACTTATTCTAAAGAAATCAGTAGCACTTAATATGCACTATTTTATGCCTGTTTACGTTCTACATTTCTGTCTGGCCACATGACAAGGACACTGTAGAAGAAAAATCCAATACACCACTGGATATACTTTAACTGCCTATAGGTCTGTTCCGTGGATAGTTAACAATTGGAAAGTGTCCCTAGTGCACATGTAGTTACAGTTCTATGTACGCGTGTCTTTATTTCTTTCTTTGTTTTTCTGAATTCCTTCGATTCCTACGTTTTCGATTTCCCTACCTTTCTTTCCTTTTTTTCTTTCTTTGTTTTTTCAAACCTCTTTCTTTATTCAAACCTCTTTCTTTATTTCCTTCCTCCCTCCTTTTTTCACTTTGTTGTCGTTCTTCTTCATTGATCTCTCACAACTAGTTACGCAGTATATGACCATTACAGACCCGTCCGAGGATCCCAGGTGTCAAATTCAGTTTAGTGGCGACACGTGGACAGTGCCTGGCGCGTGTTCTGTTGCCAAGGCACGCTCAGCAAGAAAGAACTATGGCTGCTACTTATACCAGACCTCAGAGGTAGGCCTTTCAAAATTTTCAATGAAAATCGCTTATATCGCAAACCGAAATCTGTTGTGATCTTCACTTTAGCACTCAAGATGCTCGAACAATACCTTGAAACCTTCTCTTACAGATGTGCGTGCGTGCATTCGAACATTCTAGAAAGATCCCTGCACAAAAACACTGATCCATTGAGAACTTCCTAGAACAATGGGCTGCTCAGTGAGGTAATTCTGCTTTCCAGCCACCAGGTGGCGAAAGTGCTGGAAGGCGTAGCAACGGGCAGTTTGCTTTTTTGACATGGTTCTTTCAGTATTTTGTTTCTTACGCCGACCTCGAATCTTCGTGAAAAGGCAGTAAACTATGAAAGCTGGACCACAGATGTGTTAGAAGCTGAAGTTCCAGGGACGCATCCGCAGATCCATCAACACGCTCAGCATCTCCGTTGATAACCACAACAGATGATTATAGGCCGTGACCTGGTGGTGGTGGTGGTTATTTAGAGGGACAGTGCTTCCACCTTGCGGTGATTTCGCAATATTGGGGATAGGGTCCTATTACTAAACTATGCACTGAAAGAACCACCAGACTGATAGCTGCATTAAGATAGCTGCCAGTGCAGACATGCAGTTTAATGTGCGGGGAAATGGCCGAATGGATTTTGCACAATGTTTAACTCCAGGAAATAATCCATGGCCATAGCAGGATTCGAACCAGCAACCTTCCATAAGCTGTGACCTCTACACAGCGTCAACTTTTATAGTTACCGCGAAGAGGCCAAACCGTGATGACCGATTGCTCAATGGTAAAGACATTGGCTTTCACGGTTTTGTGGGGGCTGGAGGGGTGGTTGTGGTCGGGTTAGGGTTAGAGTTTCATATTAGGGCTTCTGCATTCATGTATAAGTTCAAACCTGTGTCTTTGCACTAACCGGATAAAAGGTGATGTGCGCATGCGTGTCTGGAACTTGCGTGGGAAAAAACATTTGGTGCACATAGGCCACTTACACAGATAAATTTAATTCGTGACAAAATCAAATGCGGAAGTGATATGTAAACGAGGAATAGCTTTCATGCTGTTTTGCGATATTGTTACTATATGCGCTTATCACTTCTTTTGTTTGGACATATTTATTGACCAAAAAGGATCTTCCCACCTTTTCAGTACCTGATGGGGTAAAGCATCTGAATTGATTTTGCAGATGTCAAGGACTTCACAATTAGTAGGATTTTATAAAATGGACTTGATCTCGCTCACACAATCCGGATATTATTCTGGCACGTGCAACCTGACCTCCTCTCTGCCACCTGAAGGGCGGTATAGCTACAGTGTGATGATCATCCCAGGGGAAGTAAACGTGTCTGTCACGTTTAACGGAAGCAACGTAATAAGTAAGCGCTCTAATAACGCGACCCGTTGTCCTGAATTTTTAACGATTACTTATGCAGTAGACGAACAAAAGTATGAACTCTGTTACAAAACACCTGCCCTAATTAAATAACACTCATAAAATATTAGATTGTGGCATTCCAGGGGTGGGGGTCGGGGGTGGGAAGTAAAGGGGATCATCATTCTCCCCTAGCAGCGAGAGAGGGAGAATACGAATTTTTGGGGAAGTTGTCACGAAATCTCCACAAAATCTACACAAAAAAGAGAAGCATTGCTACTACGTGTGCATGTGTGGTGTGTATAATTAGTTGTTTACTGGCTGTTATCGTTTCCCCCTCCTCTTTTCAAGACAACTGTGATCCCCCCTGCATTCATAGTCACCAGTAGAATCACACCACTGCAAGCGGTGTTTTCCTGCATTAATTTATTCATGTACACATTCAGGTCCACCTAGAGGTATTCTGACACACAGCTGTCCCTGGTCTGTGAAGGAAGGAGACTCTTTAAACTGTTCTTGCTTCGTCGATGACACTGGCTCGCCTCCAGGACTATCAAAATGGAATAGCACTGACTCCAACCAGCTTTTTCTCACGGCAGTACAGAGAAAACAGAGTGGAGCAAACTATGTGTGTATTCTGAAATGGAACAACACAATCGTGCAGTCTGTGACTTACACACTTATCGTTACATGTAAGTTAATAGTGTCTGACTTTCCCCCCCACCCCCCGTACACGCTATGTCTACAGTTGACAAGAACGCTGGTCGGCTAAAGGATATTTTATTTAATAAAGAACAAATGAGGACAGAGCGCTATAAATCATCGAAAGATAATCCCAACAAGGTACTGGCAGCGCTGGACATACCCGTATGTTGACGTGTGCAACATACGGGTATGTCTAGCGCTGCCAGTACCTTGTTGGGATTATCTTTCGATATTTTATTTGTTATTGTTAATCTGTTTCTATCGGTTTGTGCCGTCCTGAAGACGGGGGTATGCCCCGAAACGTCGACTTCCCAAGTCTCGCTTGGCCAAGTTCCCTTTTGTACCTTTATTACCCATGCCGCAGTCGCCTGTTTATTTTCTCAATACTTGTTTATACAGTTAGATCATTCTTTCAAAATATTAGAAGTATAGGGATCTCTACAGCGTGCAGCTGGATTTTTCCACCTGCATTTGCTTTTAAACTTTCATCATATTTTATCCATCACCATTATGCATCTCTATTTCGTTGTTCAGGACATAGTGTCACAAACCAAACCTTTACACATTTCTCTATGCACTCACCAGACCCTCCCACTCAGCTGAGCTTCAAGTTAGACAACGACAGCAACAGCGTGACAGTGCCAGAGAACAGCACGGTGACCATTTTCTGTCAGTCTGACGGCAGACCCACCCCCGCCATGACTATAATAGACGTCAGTAACGGTAACCGAGTCTTAGCAAGTCTTCCGGCAGGAAACATTACTCTAGCTGATCAAGTGGGGCACCTACAACATGCTTTACCTGCCCTTTCGTGTGATGCTTCTGGCAAATATCGGTGTTCAGCAGACAATGGGTTTGGGCGACAGGACGAGACTGTCACGTTATATGTTGAATGTGAGTGCATCTTCTTTTGTTTAGACACAATGACTGTAAAATTATCTAACTAGCTTCATGTATGTTTGTCGAGCAATAACTGTGATTATGATTATTTATCTGATCTTTTATATACGTTTGAGTGACATGTGTACTGTGTAGAATTTGTGTGAGGGAGGATAAATTTGTGTGTGTGTGTCTACAAAGAGAGCAAGACTATGATTTAGCAAAAAGGAGAGTAAGTCAAGGAAATATATTTAAAGTCAACTGAAATCTAAATGTAAAAATAAATACAAATCACCATTTAAAATTTTGCCATTTATTCAGGTGCTCCAAGACTAAATGAAGCCACATCGCCTGCCTATGGAACTGGCTCCATTCCAACTGTCACATATAACAACAAAGAATCACAGATTAACTTCCAAGTCACAGCTTATCCTACGCCCCAAATATTGAACAAAATGTTTTGGGGGTCGTGTAACTGTAGCAGCCTTAAAACAGAGGTAAAAAAACGGCCTAATCAAAGTCAGCTGTGCCCAAAGCGGTCAGTCTCTATCGTCCTTCATCTGCACAATCATCGTCGACAACGTTCTACCACAGGACGCCGGGTTCTACGAGGTTGTTATTGGCAACAGTCTGGGACAGATTTCGTTCACTTTTGAGGTCAAGGTTGGACGCGACGAAGGTATGGGGTGCTTGAGGACAGTCTGGACTAGTAAAATACCATTGTGTGGTTACATTTCTAACAAAAACCTACTTTGTTATTATTCACACATCTAAATAAGGAAATGGAGTACGAAGGGGCTTAAGGGGTGGAGAATCAACAGTTTTATAGTCTTTCCTGCTACTACTTTGTGTCACAAATATATTAACATTGTGCTTTAAAATCAGACGTTATAACGGATATTTGCCTTAAAATCAACAGTTTTCAAAAAATGAAAAGAAAAAAATCTCAAACGTTTTAACTTAACTATAGTGAACTTACAAATAATAATAATAATAATAATAATAATAATAATAATAATAATAATAAC
>SMGT01012701.1:53185-69512 GCA_004794575.1 Lanistes nyassanus
GAGATAATTGTTTTCAGATTCGCAGTCTGAATCAACAAAAGGCTACGACCGGGGTTTTGCGGCTGGACTAGGTACTGGGGTCGGCGTGACAGTGGCGGTGGATGTGATTATACTTGTTACCGCCGTCCTGTGGGCGTGGCGACGTAACTGGACCTTGCCGTGTAGACGTGGGTATATTCACCTCTTCTTGCCAGTCTCTGTAACAATTCAGATAAATAATTTGACAGCTATGCACTTTGTCCTCATCATTGTGGGACTTAATGTCTTCATGGTTTGAATCGCATCATTTATACAGAAATTTTATTACATTGCTGTATTTTTTTAAAGTAAGAAAATAGAAGAAATGTTGGTGTTATTATTTTCGTGTAATCTTTTACACTTTTTCCCACACTTTTTAATTTGCTTCCTTCAGATGTAAAAGACGACAAAAGAGTTAGGTAAGTGTGTGAGTTGGAGGATGGGAAAATAGATGATCCTCTTCCACATAATATTCACTGTCAAATTAACTGAACACTCACAGTAAATACAGAAATAGCCATATCTCTATAACAATAATCGTATAAAAGAAACTATTAATTCCCTCGACAGTTAAAATTCGAATGCCATCAAATAATTCTAACGTTAAAGTATTGCGTCTAATATGGACATTTGCACAATGGAACTATTATTTAAAAGTTCTTTTATTAGATGCTGTCTGTGTTCACCATTTTTTAAGGTCAGGAATTTCTGCTGAAGATAATGAAGCCCCCTCTTCTTCCCTTGAATCTTCAGGTAATTGTGATGTTAAGTAGAGATACTGTTGTGACGGAATGTCGTTAGAACAGCATACACATTAATTATTAATACCCCAAAACATAAAGCAAAAAGAGTGTCCTTAAAATATATTTATTCTTCTTTTTCTGCTTTTCTATTCGTCTTCATTTGTGTCTTGCTGTCATCTCTGTCCGTTGCCGTCCGACCTCCGTCTGTCCGTCTGTCTGTCCGTCCGTCTGTCTGTCCGTCCGTCCGTCCGTCCGTCCGTCCGTCCGTCCGTCCGTCCGTCCGTCTGCTTGACTTTTTGGTCCATTCATTACCTCTTTACTCCTAGCACTCGTTTGCTTATGCCTTTCTTTCGTCCTTTACCTTTGCTTGCTTAAGCTTGCTTCCGTTCTTCCTGTCCATAGTCTGACAAGCTCAAGGTTCTCATTGTAATGTTATTGTTGACTGTTTGTCAGGTAATACATATGATGCCCTCTACACAAAAGGAATCGGAGCGAAATCGCCTTATGCTTCCCTTAATGTGGCCAGCAAAAGTAAGAAAATGGGTCAAATGAAGATTTTTTTTAAAAAATTGCCATGAATGTGAAAATAAATATAAAAATCTTACATCAGAAAACTATTTTGGGCATCTTAGCTATCTCAAACTTTGTAAGGAAGTCAATTCTTACTCCAAAAAGTATCCTGATATAGTTAAAATATTCCATACTTTTTCAGTCTTAAAAATCCATCTCAATGTGTTATATTTATTTTGTACTATTTAGGTAAAGGAGAGACACCGGGAAACAATACATCAGCAAGGATAAGAAATCTGCAGACGGAGGAGGCTTACAGCAACATAAGCTAGCTGTATTTCTGAACCTAGGAGAATCCGATAATATTAGCTCTTAACAGTTCGTGGTTTAAATGGGGAAGACTTGCATGAAATGGGGTTGTCACGGAACTGTTTTTTCAAAGTAAAAACGTTTACTAACCTGAGCTTGGCATATAAGAACGAAACAAAATGAATGTACTTGTGAAACAATGTAGATAGAAGGACAAATGGAGTACTGGAAATGAAATATTCCTGATTAAGTCACAAAGGACGGGTGTGCCCACAGTCCCCCAAAAATTTAAGACTGTAAAATATTTTGTGCTCTCAGTTATATCACATTTTACATAAGATATCCTATGATTGTTACATTCTCTTCTCAGATACCTAAGATATTGCTGGTCAATGGTAAACACTTATTTGGGGATTTGTGCAGCTTAGGATTGGGGAATGATTTATAAAGTTGTTTTACAAAGCCAAAATGATAGAATGCCTTCCTATTTTTGTATATTATAAATGCTTGAAGTTTGAACATATAAATCCAAACAAGTCATGAAATAAAATATGTTTGATTAAATTTGAAAGAATTATGCACCCCTGGCTCCCTGCTTGATGAAAACACTGGGACCCTGAGCTAGGTCTTCTTCAGTGTCCTAATTACTAAATCTAATTGAAAAGTCATAAACAAATAACTATAACACTCGAAATGTTCTCTCTTATCAGCTACCTGAATAATTTTGTTTTGTTTTTTGTAAAAATTATTGCATTTCTTTCATAGGCTGTTTAGAACATCCGCAAAATATCAACAGTAAAGCATGAACCACTACAAATGTTTTATAGTGGATGAAAGCTGCCAGGATACACAAGCACGATTCAGAATTCTGAAAACAGCTTACGAGTAAAAAAAATTAAAAGTTATCTTTATCTTTTTCACCAAAAAAGAAGTAAAGAAAGGCTTACGTTTGAGCGTCTCGGTTTCTGTATGATAGATTTGATGAAATATTCACAACGTCATCGATCTCCTTCTCAATATCCTTATCAGAAATCTCAAATGACTCAAACTATCAACTTTGAACTCAGATCTGCTCATGTTAACTTTGAAAACACTGCCCAAAACAATGTGGTCTCAAGCACAGAATAGCGTTACTTCATGGTGGTTTAAAAAAAATTTCAAAATGTTTAAATTTAAGTGACAAACTGTAACCCTTTAATCATTTCTAAAGATAACTTAGGAAGAAAGAACACTCTTTAATGAAAAAGCTTAGTGTGATTTAAATAAGAACAAGGTAACCATAGCGTCGATGGTCAAGGTAGCGAATTATTAAGAGCTGTTAGTAACGTCTGAAGCCGGAACATGCGATGTATATCCTGTTCTATCGCCTCCATTGAGTCACATCAAGGTGGATATCTAGTGAGAGCGTGTGTGAGAGAGGTGTGAGAGACAGAAAGATGACGTTGGAAGTCGATAAACCAATACAGAGACATATATATCATATAATGACGGAAAATGTAAGGTGTAAATGCGCACGGGCTGATATAGCGTTGAGCTGAGGGAAGGTGTTAACTTGATTCTACTAATCTGGGGCATAGCGAGGTTTCACCCAACGGCCAGTGCTAACGGTCTAACAACGTGCAACGAGAAAAACGGAACACGAAGGAGGTAACCGAGTTGGAAGAAAGGTAAACAGCGGACCTGGATCGAGAAACAGGGATTCCATCCAAGAGAAGGTAGAAAATCACTAGACTTGTTTGTGGAGCGAGTTCAAAGGTGAAGAGATATGGTGGTTACGTGACATCAGTGAAAGGCGCCTACTAATCCTGCGTGGGGTTACATTCAGAAAGGTTGCGTGTCAAGAGTGTGACAACGTGAAGTATGTTGTTATCTCAGAAGGCTGTCAGAAGCCCCCTTTTAATATTTTTAATGCTGTTATGAAAGCGTGCTTTCGTGTTCGTAATTTTTAGACGCCCAGTCACTCACAAACACATGGATCTGTTTCCACCTGTAAATAAGACACACAATAAAAAAAAATTCAAATGAATGAACTAAGTAAATACTCACTCTTTCATTATAGGTGGTCTAAAAACGCTCATCAACAAGTCGTTTCGATGCTCTGAAAACGATGTTTGCTAAAATCATCTTTGCATTTAAATGGCAGTATTTACGTATTGTTGTTAAGGAGATCTCTTTTTTTCAAATAGTGATGGTCAGGGACACGCAATTTCCGAAATACTGTGTAGTTGGCATTTCAGAAATTGGGCACACTATCTTGCATGTCAGATTTCCTCCTGAGTGCCGCGTAAAATCAACGGAAAACGTGTAGGTGTAGACAGTCATGGGCCTGCTTTGACTTGTACAACCACACTTTGCCCCATCGGCAGGTGGAATGAATGTTGGGTAACTAGTAGAGCACGGATCACCAGATAAGCCATCAAATAGCTATACTTCACGTCAAATCCGTCCACGCATTTGTCATGGTAGAGGACATCTTACTTCAGCTTGCAGTCTCGTGGTTGTTTCAGCTCATAGGACCCTATCCTTCCATCGTGTGGAATTAACGCTAGATGGAGATACCAGTCTTGCTTTTTTATTCTTCTGTGATTGTTTAACTATGCTCTGAACTTTCAACAATTCTTTACTTGGATTCCGACACACAAAACCACCATCACCACCACCACCAACAACAACAGCAGCAGCAAAGAACAAACTAGTAGTAAATCAATAAGTTATGGTAGGAGGGGGTAAAGAGAGAGAGATTATTTTACAATTCCACTTCAGGTAACTGACATCACATGAAGTCTTTTGCGGAGTGGGCGTTAAAAGGTATGCGTTTAACGTTTTATCTACCATACTTCCTGGTAGAGATAAGGAGAGACACGGGAGGTAATTCTGACTTGAACTGGTAGTCTTGTTGCGCGCTTATCAAAGGCGACGCTGTGTGATCTTGGAATTATTTCGTTCGGAAAACATGGTAGCGCAGACAGTACTGATTTTTCTCGTGTTTCTTACAAACGCATACGGTAAGATTTTTTACTCCAATTCTTGCAGTTAACATGTTCCGTGGGTACGCTCGGTACGTGTTATGCAAGTCATGCAAACAATATTTCACAAACAAAATATATTTGTACACTAAGGGTGTGTGCAATTCCTTGCGATCTGGTATTTTGTTCCGATATTGAGGGCCTCATGAATGCCTTAGAAATCATTCATGACCCACAAGAATGTCAACTCTTCGAAATTGAGTCTTAATGCTGTGCTTTTACACAATGGAAACCGTCTTCCGTCTATTCCAGTGGCACATGCTGTCAACATGAAAGAGACATACGATAACCCATCTACTGAATTCCTTTGAGTATAACAAGTGCAGCTGGCTCCTCTGTGATGATTTGAAGGTAGTTGCCCTTTTAGTGGGACTGCAGCAGGGATACACAAAATACATGTTTCTTATGTGAGTGGGATAGCCGAGCAAGGGAATTGCACTACTTGCGGAAGGAATGGACTCACAGACAAAGTTTGGCAGCTGGGGAGAAGAATATTCAGCACCCAGCTCTCTCTCTCTCTCTCACGCACGCACGCACGCACGCACACGCACGCACGCACGGACGCACGCAGGTCTTGCAAGTGATGCAAGATTTCTTTTATTTTCTTTTACAGTCACCTCGTTGTCATTGTGTGAAAATGACGACGGATTTTTGGAGATTGAAAAAAAAGACGACAACAGGTTCACCTGTAGAAACATCCCACCGGCATCTAATATCAACTGGACGCTTTGCAACACTACAACATCTAATATCAACTGGACGCTTTGCAACACTACGGCATCTAATATCAACTGGACGCTTTGCAACACTACGGCATCTAATATCAACTGGACGCTTTGCAACACTACGGCATCTAAGATCAACGCGACGCTTTGCAACACTACGACGAGCCTGAACTGTAGCATTGGCACTAGCATTGGCATGTGCTCCCCTCCTGCAGCCAACCAGGGGGCAAACTGCCAGCATGTACCTGGTATATTATCCATCTCTCGGAATTCCGTCACTGCAAGCGTTCTTACTCTTGATGCTCGAACTTTAACCAGCCCTAGTGAATATGCAACATCTCTACGTCTGGGGTGCATGACGGAAACAGACCATGCAAGCTGTATGATGGACTTCATCTGTAAGGGATTTTTGTTGTTCTTAGGTTACTTGAGTGAATTCGAGTTAGAAAAAAAATCGTCGATGTGATATGTGGGGGAAAAGGAACTGACTATTCTGCAATAATATCAATTACGTTACTTTTCCTGTTTGTTTGTTTGGTAGGTTGTTTGTTTGGTAGGTTGGTTGGTTGGTTGGTTGGTTGGTTGGTTGGTTGGTTGGTTGGTTGGTTGGTTGGTTGGTTGGTTGGTTGGTTGGTTGGTTGGTTGGTTGGTTGGTTGGTTGGTTTTTGTTTTTTTGTTTTTCTTGTGTATTTACTGTCAAGTCAAAAACGAGTCATTTCACGAAGGAGGAAAAAAAAGGGGGGGTTTGCCGGGATGAGAAAGGGAGAGAAAAAGCCGGAGTGTTCATAGACAACCTCCAAAGACTAACCGGTACCACATGCAGAGAAAGTACCATAGACGGAGACGGGATGTGAACCTACCACTCTTTGCATCTGCACCAAGAGAGTGTTTTTGACATAGCTGTCCCTTTAGAAAACAAATCGTACAAAATAGCATTTGGCCATTAGACCTTAGAGGTTAATTATACGTTAATTGAATCAATGGACCAAACCTGATAGACAAGAAATTTCGGGATGAGACCAAAACGCATTTAAAGTTGATCGTTGTTTGCCGATAATCAATGGTGACAATACCTGCAGAAAATCGAAGAGCGTGGCCTGTAGGTGGCTGGAAGAGCAAAGGTAAACTATAGCAAAAAAAATAAGGTACGGAGGTAGAAATAAATTAATTTTTGCTTGACTAAGTTACTGTTTACTCCAAGCAGCGGACGTATACTTTTCATTTTTGTCCACATATTGACTGTACTACTTGTTTTGTATTTTGAGAGTGAGATACCACAGTAAAGTTTTGCTTACTAACCCGTTCTTTTTTCCTAACTAATTTTTACTTCTTTGTTCACTTACTGCTGTCCTTGATCTCATTTTATCCTTTTCTCTTTCCCCCACTTTCCACTATAAACTTTTCTTCTAGCACCTCATTAATAATATTGCAAAATAAATAATCAATGATGTTCTGGTCTATTCTTAGCCTGTCACAATATATAAAGTGCAACATGAGTAGCCATTACTCGAAGAATTTTAAATATCAGCCTTAAATCACTATTTTAACTTATCACACACATTTTTGCCTAATAGAAATAGAAATTAAGAAATTATGAATAAACATTTTAAAAACCAAAATATTACAATTAAAACAAGAAAATAAAGAAAAATTACAAAGGAAGTTATCATTACAAACATCAGTCTTTTTTCTAAGACAGATAATTCTGAAATACGTCGATGAAAACAACGCTGTATTTCTTGCAGACCGCCCCACGGACGCCACATGCAGAGTTCAGTTCACTACATCGTCAGTGTCTGGTCAGTGCACAGTTTCAGAAATTTATTCTCAACGTTCGAGGTATAGATGCCGTGTTTATGAGAGAAAAGAGGTAAGTCAACTTGCGAGTTTCATCTTTGCATAATTGAAAGCAGTTGTTGACATTGATATTCTAAGGTAATTTCTTAAATGAACTTCTAATCTGCACGTGCTCTACAACAGCAAATAACAGTGATTATTTTCCTGTGCTTGTTTTGCAAAGTAGTTTAGTGTCGTTGCATTTCTATATTTTAAACTTGACTTAGAAGCTGATGAGGATGTCCCAGCTGATGTACTATATAGAACAGAAATCAATTTTAATCAACAGGCCATCAACTAACACTGATACATCCGACTGTATTGATACAATAGACAAGGAACATGATTATCACAACTTGGGAGATTTCGTTTTTACTCTTGACGGGTCGTCTCCTATTCTCGCTCACACGACCACCGTCAAGAGTGTGACATGTGCCTAGGTGGAACTATCACTGTATTACTAAAATGAATTAATATGATTTATTAATCATATGCCGAGCCCCCACCACCTACGGTCTCCCATAAAGAATAAAAAAAGACTGTAATACAGTGAACACAAAAAAGAAGAATGTATTGTTGATATAAACAGCGAGTATTTACAATCAAGACAATATATGTTACAACTCGTTTCAACTCTAGGGGTCCCGCAATTTCCTTCTGTTCGAGCTAGGTCTACTATAACATCTAATACCAACCTACATCACCCGCCTCGCCATTAAACATAATGACAAAACCACGTACCTCAATCTCGCCTTTCCTTACGAGAAAAGAATGACCACGTGATGCACAACACTCACAGAACACAACACTCGTTCCCGAATGCTTCTTACAGTCCGCACAACAGTCTGTACGTTGGAGCGCTCCTTCCTTGGATATGTTCACCGGTAGATATCATGAAGACCTCTCGAACACTTCCACGTAACAGCAGACTTCGATGCGGACGTTCACACATGCCACAGAGGATATGACGTTTTCCAAAGGATGACACACAGCCCCTTGAGCTCACCCCAAGAGCTCGGTTAAGGCAGCCTCCTTGTAAGACTGGATCTTCGCCCCCTGCTTCAGACGGTTGCCTTATCCGTGGTCTTCGGTCTCCCTCCTTTACGTTCTGCAGTCCTCTCCCCCCCGTCAGCGTAGAGGTTTCCCACAGCAAAGGAACACACGAGTCTGGAGGGATCACACACCTTCGCAGAGTCCCTTGCGTTATGCAACTGGTCTACTCAAGCCACGTGCCGTTGATACTAGACTTCCACACGTCTAGCAGAACGAACACCTCAATTCTGCAGCTGAATCCTTCAGCCATCATCAGACTTGTACCACAAGACACGTACGTCTCACCACAGCAGCTCTTCTTCACAGGAGTTCAGGCCAACCTTTGCTCTAACTGTAGATTTCGCTAAAGATACTCTCTTGGGCGGAAGATGTCCTCTCACAGGATAGTTGGGGGGAAGATGATTTGACGGTCTAAACCAGTCCTTTTATTCTAAACTTTCGTCCATAAATTCTTCTAATCACACACACGTGGTCATCAAGATAATTACATGTTTCAACCAATCAGGCAAGAGACAGTAGGCCCCACACCCCATGTCAACTACAAGGACACGCCCCTAAGTGGACACCTAGAGCGGCCATAGTTACCCCCTCCCCTTCCTGGTTGCTTACACTTCTCGGCTACATCAAACCCCCTGGTGCTCGATACTACGCATCAGCAGCTTCCTCCAGATACATAATCCTTCCCTGAACATCCTAACCCACACCTGGCCAGCCCGACACCTGCTAAGTTCCCATCCCAGCTATGCCTCAGGGTAAGTAACACCTTTGCCCCTTGCTTCTAAACTCTGTAACCCTAATCAGAAGTGTGAACGGGGACCTAACCTGGGGTGGTTATGACGTGAGCGGCCAGACGCGGCTTGAACAAGGAATAATGGACCTTAATTAGGGCCGGAGAGTCGAGGATGGATCACACCTGGAATATATGGTGCAATCTCCTTGACCCACCAGATCCCAACACGTGACAATGATGGACGAAGAATCTTGATCTCACTATGCCTCTTTGTACTTGCCAAAACTAATGCGCTACCAGAAGGTTCCTTTGTCTTATTTCTGGGAAAAATTGATACGAATTGTCCTCGTTTAGCTTACGCCAGCTAATTTGATTTAACCTTTAACTAAAACGTCTATTGCTCAGTGACGCCCAAAAGATTTATTTCTGACAGGAATTCTGAACTCACGACACTCTGTGTCTGCAACAAAACAAATTATCACAAAGCTGCGGGGGGGGGGGGCACCAACAATACTTGGCATGAAAACCAGTGCCAGTGGGCCGATGTGTTAGTGCAAACCCCGAATGTGCGTCGGCATGCCCCGATGCGCAGATGCATAGATACAAGCACACACCAAGTGCACATGAACATAAGAACACTCGGATCACAAACACGCGGGTGTACATGTGCAATCGTCAGTGTTGTTTCATCTTTCGCACACACAGCACTGTTACGCTTACAACAGTTTGACACACGGACAAACAAAAAATATTGGATGCTCGCTATCACCCTTGTTAAAACATGCCACCTACCAGCCAGGCCCTCCGTGAAAATGGTACAGAAATATCTGCTGCGGAAAGACAACAGATCAACAAATAAATCCTCGTTCACAAATCACACTTTTTCAGAAAGCTTTTCTTGCTACAAAATAAATTCTGGATGAAAAATCAGTTCTTGTGATTTGTTTTCTATTTAGCTCATCTGAATTGTTCTGCCAATTCTATCTAGGGGTTACAGTTCAAAACCTTGGTGGCCAACACCAGCATGGCAACAACATCGATTGGATATGATGCGTTTTCCGGCAACTGTTCGTTTCACAGCTACCTGCCCCCTGACGGACGTTATAACTACGCAGTTGTCGTCGTTCCTGGAGAAGTAGAATTTCCTGCTGTGTTTACAGGAAGTAACGAAATACGTAAGTTTGTTTTTGAAACACTGAATATTCTTCACTTTGTTAATCTTCAAAAATTTGTAGAAAAATGAGGTACGCACATTCCAAAAATCCTTTTTAACTGTTCCGTACTCATTTCGGGCACAAGCGTCGAGATCAGAGGGGGAAATGTGTTTATTGATCTCTGATTACGTTTCCAAAAAATCTGCGCCAAAAATCCAAAAGCCATGTGTATTATTTAAGGTTAAACTGATAACAGAATCTAAATGACATTGATTAAAAGTAATTCAGTAAAGTTAAGATCTGTACTATATTGCAAACTACCCAGGGTAGGCGGCGCTGCTCGGGTTTTTCTTACCCTGCTCACCCCTACCTCATCTGAAACCCCCATCCCTACCCCTTTACTAACCCCCACCCCATCCCTAACCCGTACCTCTTCCCAAAGCCCACCCTTGCCGGCCGTCTCCCCTTCGTCACACGAGCCAAGGGAAAGTACTACTCGTACGAAAGGGAAAGGACGGTGTGATGACCTCCCTTCCACGCTGATTGTAGTGTAAATGACTTGTTAATGGTGTCTTCATATTTGTTATTTCATTTTTGTTGAGTCCTAGGTAAAGGGTCGAAATATGCCCTATGATTATCTGTGACGGAAAGGGCACAGGCGTACCAAATTTGGTGTGGATCGGTTCAGGCGTGGATGTTTGTGTAATATTTCAAACAAGCAAACATATAAATATAATATTAGATTATATCTATGCCCTTGTTATCTCCTACAAAACAAAACACGCAAAACAGGAAAGGTAGTATGAGTCAAACAACAAATAGAAAAACGCAGAAAATACAAATAAGAACAAATGAGAGAAAGAAAGAAGATGAAACTCTTATCTGTCTGAACATGAGTACTTCAGAGAAAGTGAAAAGCCAAGAGAAAGGAAATAAAACGTTGATAGCTAAAAGGAAGAAAACAATAATAATAGGGAAATAAAAGGGAAAGTTGTTAAGATTAGAATCAAAAGGAATTAAGTTAAAAAGTGATAACAATAGCAGAGCTGAACAAGTTCTTGAAAAATTAAAGTTTTCTATGACAATAGTTAAAAGGATCGTTGGAACGCCATTCAGCTGCCAGATAACAAATGCCTTTATTTTTTTCCAGTATCTGTTCAACTCTAACTCAACAACAACTCAACAACTCGACAGCTAACTCGACAACTGAACTCGACAACTGAACTCGACAACTCAACTCCACAACTCAACAACTCGACAAGGCAACAACTCGACAAGACAACTCGACAAGTCGACAAGACCAGTCGACAAGACAACTCGACAAGTCGACAAGACGGCTGGGCTGCGCTCGACTTCGCCCTCTTTATACCCTTGGGGTATTAAGACATACAAACATTACAACAAAGCAACATGATAAGATAACAATTAACAAACTATTTTAACTCGCAAGAGTTAGCAATAAAGTAAACAGAAACAAACAGCCAACACACATGACACGTTATCAATTTCCACGAAAATCTTTGAATATGTCGATAGCTTTATATGTAACCGTTCGCCTTTTTGTTGAGAGAAGGCGATGAACACTAGGACGATTTCTGTAGTAATGAGGTAACCATTTGCTTCATCAGCCTTAAATTTATCACAGCAAAAAAAAATAAATAATGGTATTCATCACCTATAGCTACATCGTTACTGTCACAAAGATGACAGATTGTTTTTGTTCTGGGTATTCTTTGTATTCTGTGCGTTTTAACTGAAAATTGTTGTTCAAAAGTCGGAATTTAAGGAGTGGTAAGTAGTGGTTAGGGGACAAAATGTTTATGTAATTTTCACAAGTGAAAGACTTTTTAATAATTCTGTAGTTCTTATAGATATCTTTTGAATCTATATCTTTCTTACCAATTTTGAGTAAACTGATCATGTAGCCTAAACTAGTATCAGCTTTCTGCATAAGCCATTCCTATGAGTAAGGGAGATTAATTCTTTTGATTGATCCAAAAAACCATGTAGTCGGATGGATTGTAGTGTTGGTTTTACTGCTTGCATACAATTTGAGTTCATGGTCCCATTTTTGTGTAGCTGTAATAATATTGCTCTATACAAGATTATAGATAATTTTTGCGATTAATAACATTAACTAGTTTTAAACAAAAACAAAGCATCTCACTTTAAGTTGAGCATTAATAGGGAATTGATCTAGTTGAGTTAGAAACTTGGTGAAATGCTGAAATTACGCGCTTGTCGGATATTTCTGTGTGTAGCCTTCGCCAGATGTTGGTCAAAACTATGCAGAGTCTGCATTCTGTTTTGATAACGCAGGGCGATATTTTGAGGAACGTCCATGAAACTGTACACTAACAGGCCCCATTAGTGAACTGTTTACATGATCTAGACAATACACTTTGTGCTATCCCTCTACCTGCCTTGTACAATCTTTTACCTGTCCCTAATCTAGACGACAAAAGACCTGCCAGAGCTCGCGTACTCAGTTCAGGCTGCAAATCCATGTCTACACCTCGATAATTTGCTGTTCTGGAAAAAATAATAACTGTTACTCGCACCATAACCTCAGTTTAATCGCTCTCTCCACTTAATCTCTGACTCGATGAATATCTCACATCAGTGCAAACCAAGTTTAGCTTTTCACGGTGTTAATGGTGTACGAGAAATAGCTCCTCCACCCCCAAAACGAAAGCCTCAATCCCTTTATTCTTAAACTTCACTTCTGTTGCGCAAAAACATTACTATTCCATTTTGATTCGTCCTTCTCTGTTAGTACTCTAGATGACATGTGTTTTTCCTGTCTGTGTTTTGTATTTAATTTTTAGAAAGGCTGATTCCGTGTTTTGTGATGCATTCATTCTCAGTTTTTTTACTTCGCACATCCATGTATTCACAGACAAGACAACAACTTTTGATATATCTACGTATTTTAACAGTGCTGTGCATAGTCTAAATTTAGTTTCTAAGCTCAATAACTATTGGACTTTGCGTGTACAGTCGTCATGCTGGAGAGAAGACGCAGCCTATATATTTCTACTTTCCACAAAAGATATGTTTTCATTTAGTCACTGTTTCCGTAAGAAATATTACCACTCGAGCATATCTCACATTTTGAAATGTTAATAGTGTTAGGAATCCTTTTCTGCCATTAGGAACTCCTTCCACCAGGCCGATTTACGACTGTCCGAACAGCGTACAAGAAGGTCAACACATCCAGTGCGCATGCTCAGTCAGTGACTATGGTGCTCCGCCCGCCATACTCCAGTGGGACAACACAGGCTCCACACAACTCAGTCTCACTAACGTAACAAGAGGAGACACTGGGAGACAGTTTGTGTGTAGGCTGACGTGGAACAACACAGATGTGTGGACTTTGAACTACACACTCATTGTAACGTGTAAGTTCCTAAAAAATATGACCTAATAATTGCGTCACTGGCTGTTTACTCTGAAACCTCGCAGTGTACCTACATACTGCTGTCGTATTCCACTCATATTACTATAGCAATTAAGGGTCCCCTTCTTACTGGTCTAGATGATGATAGTAAATCTTACTTTCTGTGTATTAGAAACTTACATCAGAACAGATTTGACAGCTCTATATCTTACACGAGTTTATCAAGAGAAGTACTCACGAAAAACATCAAAATCCAACAGTAAACCGTTGCCGTTAATCAGTTACTATTTAGGAATTCATAGTGGCAAATTTATCCCAGTGATGGTCTCTCAGCCTCAGCTTTTAATGGGCTATGAATTATGTTGGGACAACCTCGATTCTAGTCTTTGATCGTTGATTTCTCACTTAAGAAAGTCAGGGATTTAAACTATTGTTTATTACACTGCAACTTATCCGTCTAAACTAAGGTCAGTAATGTAACTTACGCATGTGAAAATATTGGACTAATGAGTTTCACCTAATGATAGCAGCACCTCCATTGGTAACAAAAAATGCATTCTTATTTATGTCCATTTACTTTATTGCACGCCAGTCATAGGGAGGCATTGTGAAACCTTTTCACTACTTTTGATTGTTTTATATATCCTCTCTATAAAGTTGGGAGACCGGGAGACCTAAGGCTGAAAGAATACTTTAAAAACTTGAAATGCCATATACTTTGTACTTAATTTTAATTTTATTTTCATGTTTCTTGTTAACGAGCTAATGTATTTATTAATTTCATATTGCCAAAAATTCATGGTATTTCACAGATCCGTCTATGATAGTGGATTTCAATATCAACTTTGGATACGTGGAAGTGACTGTCATCGAGAATTTACCCTTAACACTGACATGCACGGCTAAGGGTCGACCTTCTCCACGTATGAGTCTCATCGGTCCCAAGACTCAAATTCTGCCGACTGTGCCTATCGGAGACGTAACTACAGCCGATCTCATAAGGGAACTGACATACAACTTTTCAAACGTTCATTACGCGGATGCCGGGAACTATAGCTGTGACGTTGACAATGGTATAGGAGCGGAAAGCAGAAGTATAATGGTGGTCGTCGTGTGTGAGTATATTTATATATAGAACAACAAACTAGGTGTGATTTAGTAGGCATTTATTTGCGTTCTGCTACCAACCTGAATTTGTCTGTGTTAGTCATTTGTGTCCATTTTAACAACTAGTTTAAGTCACCGCAAATCAAGAATCTTGAGTTAGCTTTGAACAGAACGATAAAACACGCAAAAAATCTGTTTTATTTAGATTTTTTTACTAAAAGTTCTAAAGTTTATTGTTTTAAAAATAGGCTTCTTACAATGCAAGGACCAGGGGTATATCGATAAAACCGGACAGTCGCGAACGCACCTGGTTAAACGACTGTCACTAATTCAAAAGGTTTGAGCAGTTCGCGTTGATTCCAATCCCGCTGTTGCCACACTCCTTGTGATGACAGATTCATAAAGCCAACCGTTCGGCAGTTCTGCTTCATTTTCTATCCTCTTCCACCCCTCACCCCCTACAACAAACGACAACTTTCAGATTACACTCCGCGTGTACACCACATAAAGTGCACGGTGAATAGTTCATGTCTGCCTCTACGTAAGGCGCAGTGACCGATGGAAGTCTTTCAAGACATCGGCTTGACGTAATATAAGAACATAATGCAAAACTCCACTGCTTGCGTGTAGGTGTGTGTGGGGGGGGGGGGCTTGCGTGCGTGCGTAGTGCGCGCTTGCGTGTAATGTCCTTCGTTTGCGTCCGTACAGATATTCTCGGGAGCTGGTTTCAAATCTGAACTGAAAATAAACCTAAAATAAAAATAATCGCGCGCAAAATCCACTAAATTAAACAATTTTGATTGGTTATTACTCAGTAAGAAACTTACATGTACAAAATCCTATTGCGAACCATTTACAGCAGATAACGACAGCAGCACGTTTACTTCTGGACTCGGGGTTGGCGTCGGAGTCACTGTGGGAGTATTTACAATCCTAATTGTTGCCGGTGTCGTCTGGATGTGGCGACGGAAATGGGTCTTACCTTGCAGACGTATGTACACATAATGAGTTTTATTCTGTCTTAACATGCAACAGAGCACAATGACTTTCCGATTACACTTTAATGATCTTTTTTCGCGTGTCTTTTAAAATGAACTTAACTAATGCTGTGTTCTGATAACACCCATTTCATTTATTGCACGTTTTTAACTGTAACTTTCTTTTCAGATCCCGAAGAAAGTACACGAGGACGGTAAGGGGTTCTTTTCAAGTATTCTTGTCTACGAATTCTTGTCCGCTTGTACATTCTAGGGAACTGCTGGTAGTTAAAAAGATCCAAAGCCTTTCACAGAAAATACAAATTTATTAGAAACAAGTTAGCAAAACGATGTTATTCTTCAACTACATGTTGAATTATAGCTATTTTGGGTTACCACATGCATGCATTCACGCAAAACTAGACCACGAAATGTTTAGATAAAATATTGCTTCAGATAGCTTTCTAGTTATGATTACTCATGGATCTGCTAATCTGTTGTTTAATATGGACAGAAGTTTAGAACGCATTAGCAGCTATTCTACTCACCAAAGGAAAAACACCTCTGGCTATCGGAAACATTCTTCGGGTAAATGGTCCATTCTTTTCTAGCATTATATTCGCTGTTATGTAACACTGCCGTAAGGAAGAATTATGTGCGCCTGTGCGTGTGTATGTGATTGTTACTACAGTACTAATCGTAAAGCTTAGTACATAAATGTACTTTTATTTTATTTATT
>SMGT01012701.1:69540-83113 GCA_004794575.1 Lanistes nyassanus
AGTTAAATTTTATTTATTTTATTTATTTTAATTACATTTTCTTTATTATTTATTTTATTTTATTTTGGAAGAAAGTTACAAACGTCCTTCTCCCGCCGACGTGAAAAGGAGTCAAGATGACTATCTGTATCCGGAGAATGATAGTAAGCATATGCTTTTACAAAATAAGTCATCTCGTCTATGATCTTTATAGTAAAATGAACAGACAAGACCAATTTTTACCTAAAAATGCCATTCAAAATAATACAATAAACCGTATGTTTGTATGTATGCACGCATGCATGAATGATGTATGTGCCGAATTATTTACATTTTGTATCAATTCTGTACGTAATTAGGTCCACCCGACTCATCTGCCTCCAAGCCGGCAACAGAACCACCAACTAATCAAAGGCAACAGATGCACAGACAGGCAAGTTGAAGCTTTTGTAGACCTGGAAACAAACAGAACAAACAGACAAATAAATTAAAGAAACAAACAACATGGTAATTAGATGCACACGACTTGTGTCTCTGCTGACATCTACGTAATCCCTCACCGTGCCCAGAACGCTTACTTCCGCTCAGAAAAGTTAAAAATAATCACTGCAGATTTTAGTTGGTTAGTGCGCTTATGCCTGTTCGTTTAAGGAAAAAGAATGACATCTCCTGTTTTTATCACTAAATTCTTTTCTCTTGGAATGGGAAGTAGAGGCATTCTTTCCTTTTTGCAGTACTTAAAAAAGTGTGCGAAAATATTCTCTTGATGTATTTTGCCCTTTGGTTAAAATAGTTTTGTTGCTCGTAGGGTCTGGGTCCTTGTGACATTTGGCCTTCTAGTCGGACTCTTCCCAAGCCTTCTGGAATACTGGAGGATGCTGGATCGCGATCCCGGTCAGCGCGGCCTAGTGACAGAGGTGAGGAAGAGGTGAACTGTAATGGTAAGAGTAAAACAAGAAGTGGAGATTTGTGAGCTTTTGTAACAACCTAAGACTGTTTATGATGAACGGGAGTGCGACTTCAAGAAGAGAAGAACTTTTGGCACAACGTATATTGTGTATCGTGATTCAGCACAATGACTTGTGTACTTTGTTGTGTAAGGCTGTGTTCTGGATTATGAGTTGCCGGTATAAGGGAAAGGCGAATGACTGAAGCTTGCGTGCTTAACTCAAGCAGTGTGAAGCTATATTAGAAATTATGTATACGCAATGCGTTTTCTTCTGTCTTAACATGCGCGAAAAAAAGATAAAAAAGATTTAACTCAAATCTTTGTGAGCGACATGCTTATTTTCTACAATGACGACAATGAATGCTAAAAAAAAAAACTTTTCTCCAGAGAACAATGACTGTCCGATTACACTTTAATGATCTGTTTTCGCGTTTCTTTTGAGATGAACTGAAGTAACGATGTGTTCTGATAACACCCATTTCATTTATTGCACGTATTTTACTGTAACTTTCTTTTCAGATCCCGAAGAAAGTACACGAGGACGGTAAGGGGTTCTTTTCAAGTATTCTTGTCTACGAATTCTTGTCCTCTTATACATTCTAGGGAACTGCTGGTAGTTAAATACCCCAAGTCTTTCACAGAAAATACAAATTTATTAGAAACAAGCTAGGAAAATGATGTTATTCTTCAACTACATGTTGAATTATAGCTATTTTGGGTTACCACATGCATGCATTCACGCCAAACTAGACCACGAAATGTTTAGATAGAATATTGCTTCAGATAGCTTTCTAGTTATGATTACTCATGGATCTGCTAATCTGTTGTTTAATATGGACAGAAGTAAGTTTAGAACGCAGTAGCAGCTATTCTGCTATTTGAAGAAAAATACACACAGTTTTAAAAACAAAAATACTCTGCAGGTCAGTGCATTATGACCAAAGGAAAAACACCGCTTACTATCGGAATGAGCCGTCGGGTAAAATGGTCCATTCTTTTCTAGCATTATAGTCGCTGTCATGTAACCCTGCCGTAAGGAAGAATTATGTGCGCCTGTGCGTGTGTATGTGATTATTACTACAGTACAAATCGTAAAGCTTAGTACATACACGTACTTTTATTTTATTTATTTTTTATTTATTTTATGTATTTTATATATTTTATTTTATTTTATTTTATTTTGGAAGACAATGATGAATGTGATTCTGCCGCCTACGGGGAATTGAATGAATATGGCGGTCTGACGCCGCAAAATCCTAGTAAGTATATGCTTTTTACAAAATAAGTCATCTCGTCTATGATCTTTATAGTAAAATGAACAGACAAGACCAATTTTTACCTAAAACTGCCATTTAGAATAATACAATACACCGTATGTTTGTATGTATGCACGCATGCATGAATGATGTATGTGCCAAATTATTTACATTTTGTATCAATTCTGTACGTAATTAGGTCCACCCGACTCATCTGACTCCAGGTCTGCAACACAACCACCAACTAATCAAAGGCAACAGATGCACAGACAGGCAAGTTGAAGCTTTTGTAAACCTGGAAACAAACAGAACAAACAAGCAAATAAATTAAAGAAACAAACAACATGGTAATTAGATGCACACGACTTTTGTCTCTGCTGACATCTACGTAATCCCTCAGCGTGGCCAGAACGTTTAATTCCGCTCAGAAAAGGTAAAAAAATCACTGCAGATTTTAGTTTGTTAGTGCGCCTGTGCCTGTGTGTATGAGGAAAAAGAATGACATCTCCTGTTTTCATCACTAAATTCTTATCTCTTGGAATGGGAAGTAGGGGTATTCTTTCTTAGTTTGAGTACTTAAAAAAGAAGTGTGCGAAAATATTGTCTTGATGTATTTTGCCCTTTGGTTAAAATAGTTTTGTTGCTCGTAGGGTCTGGGTCCTTGTGACGATCAGCCTTATAGTCGACCTGTTCCCACGCCTTCTGAAATACTGGAGGATGCTGGATCGCGATCCCGGTCAGCGCGGCCTAGTGACAGAGGTGAGGAAGAGGTGAACTGTAATGGTAAGAGTAAAATAAGAAGTGGAGATTTGTGAGCTTTTGTAACAACCTAAGACTGTTTAGTGATTGACGGGAGTGCGACTTCAAGAAGAGCGGAACTTTTGGCACAACGTTTATTGAGTGTCGTGATTCAGCACAATGACTTGTGTACTTTGTTGTGTAAGGCTGTGTTCTGGACTATGAGTTGCCGGTATAAGGGAAAGGCGAATGACTGAAGCTTGCGTGCAGTGTGAAGCTGTATTAGAAATTAGTTTTACAAATTTTTTCGCGGAACATTAGAAACAGTATTGGATACTTCAAATTATGAGGGTTTCCTAACTTTGGTTAAAGCAAATATTGTAACTGAAGAAGTGTCACGTCTTTAAAGACGTGTGTAAGTTTGTAGGATGGATTAAACCGGACGGGGTATGGGAAGATGGTTCTAATTTGATCAGGGCCCTGATTGCATGCTCAGTATTCTAATGACACTGCTTCAGATGTTATAACTCGGTCCTAGACTTCATTTTCAACAGTTATAAAACTGGTAAATGTCTTGACTTCAAGTACGTGCGAGTGAATATGGTGTTTGAGAGAGAGAGAGAGAGAGAGAGAGAGAGAGAGAGAGAGGAGATGCAGACAGAGAGAGAGAGGAGATGCAGACAGACAGACAGAGAACCAAACAGGGAGAGCAGGACCTGTGCCGACTGACCCCGGCAGTATAATGCATTAGCGCAGAGGAACAGATTAGCATTTGATACAAATGGAACTGCAGTTAAGCAAAACTTTCTCTGATTTTTTTTTTGCAGCAAATATCTCGGTGGGCCGCGGGTCCAGTGTGGTGCAAAATGCAGCAAATGATGCCGTTGATGTGACAAGAATGGAACAGGATACGGAAGTGGAAACAGACCTGACCCAAACAAAAACACTTAACACAAACCTTACTAACTTATAAAACTCTGTCTCCTATCGTTATAATTGTGAGTTACTTTGCTGCCTTTTGTGTTTTAGTTTATGTTTATCTTTTCTCTGTCGTTCCACCTTCTACGCGAATGCGAAAACTTATAAGAACTAAACAGTGTGAATGAGCCTGCATTTGCGGGGTTTGTCGTACTATTTCTTAGTGAATATGATTTTTTTAAGCCTGGGCGTATGGACATGTGGGTTGTTTACCAGTGTAAGTGCTGAAGAGTACTGGTTGAGGCAGCGAAATTTCTCTAGGGCCGGAATGCTGCCAATGCTCCTGTTGGTTTAGCCGAGGTTTGGCTTCTTTGGGGGGGGGGGGGGGCTGCACCATCTTGGTAACACTATTACACTCTCACACCCTCACTCACCCTCTACTCTCACACCCTCACTCACCCTTTACTCTCACACCACGCAAATCAAGCGCGTGGTCACGTTCCCTTACTCTCACATCAAGAGAAACACGAGAGATGCTTAGATTTTTCTAAGAAAGGACTCTGCCTCCCTTAATTTAACCCTATCACAGATTCTCGATCTCACTCTTTGATCACTCTTTCTCTCATCTGTCCACTTACTTCTCAATGCACGCTCTCGCATCACAACTCATTTCAAAAGTTATACAACAAGTCATATCAACATCTACTCCGTCACCATCAATAAACACACAACATTACACCCATATACCCACGTACGCTACCGCCGTTTTCACATACACGGCATGCGTGTCCCCTTCCCCCCCCCCCCAAGAAAAAAATAAAAACCCTAACCTAAAAATTAAAAATCAGTCGACTAGTACACTATCGTAGACCATCACAACCCTGGACTCGTCTTTGTCCAGTTGGAGACTGCAAATGTTTTCTTTTGCAAACGTCATTTCAATGTGAATTCCATGCGTTACACGGGTTTCCAACCTGTCCATTTAGCGCATTCTCGTCTGCTTACCTACGATTGGTGTTTCAAGTCTTGTAACTATTCGTTTTCATTTTTTTCTTTTTTTGTGACTGAAATTGCGTATTCCCAATGCTTTCTTTATTGTTTTTGGTAGTGAGCGAGGCATCTTTATTGTCTTTATTGTCTGGCGGACAGAGGCTTGTGCTCCACCTTAGGAGCGTTTCTCAGGATGGTAGACCTCGTCGTGTATAGTAGCAGAACACAGTGGGGTAGGCTAGTGTCAACTACTAGTGTTCTGTACGACTGTCGCCGGACATTTTGGTGGAAATTCCGGGACATTTCTCGACGCTACGAGAAGTACTAGTAGAGTAACTTTCGTTGTATGAAATAGCGTAGGTGTGTGAATCTTGACACCAGCGTGCGAGAGTGAAATTCGTATTTGTAAATGTAGATGTGTCTATGTCAGTGGAACAGCGTAAATACTTTCTTATGTAGTAATCGCATAGATATAAATGAATAATTATTTTGTTGTTGTTACAGAAGTCGCTATCGTATTTCTGGTTGGCTGAGATAATCACGGGTTTTGAGCTGGGGACTCACGAACTAGAGCTGGGGTCAACGACCCTGACTAGGTGAGAGGTAATGTAAATACATAACAGAATAGCGAACTGCTGGTATTACAAGTCCAATTTCCCGTAGGTTTTAAATTATGTCAGCGTGGTTGTGCTGCGAGCCAACTGTTAACTGATCCGGAAATCGGACAGAATGGGATCATCGTGACAATATATACAAATATCTTGAAGAGAAATACGTGCAAGAGAAATAAAAAGAGGAAAGAAGATTTTGAATTTAGACAGGCAGTACTGGAATAGAATACAAAACAACTGGGGCTTGTTCAGGAAGAAAAATCACGAATTAGAAGATTTCAAAGCAAACAGGAATACAGAATGAAGCTAAAACATGTTTATTAATCTAAAGATGAACTGCCCCTATTCACGATGTCTGGAAACGTAGTTTAAAAAAACCACAAACACCTTGATGTTATCCTTCAAAAGCGAGTTTTGACCACACAGATATTGTCCGAGATGGCTGTGCGGAGGATCAGTCTATCATTAGAAATCTTGCATCTTGAGGATATAAAAATAGTGACTGAGGCGGTCTAGGGAATGAGCCATAGAAAACTCAGGCTTGGTCATTTTTCAAAAGTGAAGGAAAAATGTCCGATCATGTGTTGTTTTGGTTTGCTTTTTGAAAATACATACTTTAGATTCTACTTCCTCCATTGACATCTTCAAGAAATTCTTACCATTGACCCACACCCTTCGAAAGACAGATTTCTAAGGCCAGAACCAAGCTATATAAAACTCCACCCAACCAGCTACAGCTGACCGCACAATCCAAAACCACAACTTTCGTATCCAGTTTCTAGAGACCCACCTGTACCTTCGTCCTATTAATATGATTAACGAAGAGAAAGAAATCTACGTTGTAGACTTTGACTAGGACCGACCATCTTAATAATGATCTTTGCGCACGTCACCTGTCCAAAAATCTAAAGTGTTATTGTGGTCATTTATCAGAAGATTCTGCAAAATTCTTCTTCCACAGTCCAAATTATAATAATTTAAGAACAAATACCCTCTCTGCCTTAAATCTTGCCTCTTAAAATACTTCTACCAACACATACTCATGGGACATGCAGCCAGTACATAAAGCGACACAACGTATTCAAGATCTCCCCCCTCTTACACGCCATCTCTCATGGTAAGGAAAGTGGTACCACAGAAAAATAATCTTATGTTTACCTTGTTTACATTCCATTATAAACACTTAAAATGTGTTAGTAATTATACAATTTGTATTGCGACTCGTGTCACATTGTATTTGTTTCCTTTAATCGGCACAAGGTTTGTAAACAATAAAAAACAGACTAGCAAAATAAACTATCCTAAAACCAGACAAATGGGTGTTCTTTTTAATCCTACGATATTTTACTGTTTGTTCGAAGTCGAGAAAAACTCATACGTGTGTGCGTGTGCGTGTGTGTGCGCGTGAGTGGTGTGTGTGTACATTGCGAAAATAAGCTTTATTTCTGCTCCCCGTTTCTTTAAAACAACATCTCCCTTCATCAGATTATCCAGAGTTTCGTTTGAACGCAGCTGGTGGGTGCACGAAAGGAATGCTGAAAGACTGTAGTGAACACAATAAGGAATCTGAATCTGAAAGCAAAGCTGTTTATACGTGTGCTCTGTGTGTCAATAGATTTAGGGCAGGTAAACGTGAGGAAGATACGCACACACGTAAAACCAGAGAGAGAAAGAAACTCGTAAACCTGTTGTGCAGCAGACACTCTAAAGCCACTCTGTCAAGATCCGTGAGAAAAACAAGATTAAAAATATAAATTTACTGCTGTCGCTTAAACTCGATTTGTGCGTGCGTGCGTGCTACTGTTCCTCTAAACAAACCAATCAAGTTTTATAGCCGCAAGGGAAGGAGGCTGCCTAGGGTGGTGGTGCGGTGGGGGGAGTATGTAGTCAGCCGTTTCAAATGAGCTAGCTGCTGACGTTATGTTTGATATTATGCCATAGAATGAAAATTTCTGCTAGTTTCAAGCAATACATACATACCGAGTTTCACAAGTGTGTCCAAACCAAAGATTACCAAAAAAAAAAACTCTTAATTTACAGACCCACCTGGCTGCAAAGAAAACCTCACTCATTCATTCGCTCACTCACATTCTCACTGACACTCTCATTTACTCAGTTATTCACTCGATCAACATAGGTTATCTGTATACCAGCATGGAGAGATTAGGCGGTTCAGTTAGGACACAAAAAAAGTTTAACCTGCAAACCCACCCAACAGAACAATTAACAGCAGCACTAGTTGACTCCTTCCACGTGAGTACGACAAATCACACTTGCGCTCCCAGACGCCATAATCAATGTCGGCGGGAAAGCAGCAAAAAAAAACCCCCAAACAAACAAACAAAAACTAACATAAAACAAAAACGGTATGCCCACTTAATAAAATGTTTTTAGCTTCATTTCTACTGGTCGAATCAAGAACTCTTTGACGAATATGTGACTGGTTGAAAACTGTTTCACTCAACTTTTACAAATGCCATAGCCTATCAACACAAACATCACCAAAGGAAAAAGCCAGATATATGCACTCATTATATGCAGCCCTTCTGACTGCCTGCATCGTCGGAATCTTGTATGTGTAAAGAGATTAAGACTAGACTAGACTCGGTCAGGCAAGCTCAACAATTATCAAATCTACATAACTCTGCAATGTCATAGAATTGTCCGGGTACTGAAACACATTTTTCCGATTCAGTGTCTGAGGTGTCACTGACATCCTTTTCCATTTAAACATTTTCTTCGTTGGAACTGTCCTAGTTATCAGAACACGTGGAAGAAAGAAAATATGAATCTATTAACGTCCGAGTGTTTTTTTTTTCTCTCTTTAAGCCCCGATATTTGCTTCTAGCGCTGAGTTTAACCACTTTGCATGGTGTCCCGTTGGCAGACACCATTTTGCAAATGAAGCTGGTCTGTTGTTGGCTGTCGTGATCAGATCCTGAAGAATCCACAATCGCCATGGCGGTATTTACCCCTTAGTCATGTTTCGTTTATGTGGGAGCTCTTATTTCCCTAGACTACTACTGCTAAAAATTTCAGACTAGCAGATTTAATAATAATGCAGTTTGAAAATGAAAACGGACTTTCTATCGGAATACTTCTCGAAGCACTCTACACTCTGTGTAGGGAGAAACGACTTTACATGTGGCTATGTAAACGCAGGTGCACCCCTGGACTTTAGCATGAAAGACCTACCAATCTGCAGCCAATCAGGACCGCAGAAACGTCCTAAAGTCAAATTTGAACTTCACACATGACAACCAATGAAAGCGCTGAGGCCCGTTTATGTTTCGTTAGATTAGAACAAGGCCTAGCTAAAGCAAGATGCACACGGGAGTGTCTTCTGCCTGGAGAGTGCCCCGTGGCCTTTACAGTGGCAGGATTTTTTTTTTAGTTCCGTGTTACTAGTGTACTAGAAATACACCTATTAAGCTTGTAATAAAATTCGATTTAAAATAAAAACTCCTGATACTGATGATGGTCACGTGACCGTGGAAAACAAGGAGGACAAAAAATTTATATGCAGAGACATGACAGCTACATCTGGTATCACCATGACGACGATCGACATACAGGAGGCTGTCTTGAACTTTGGCAGTTTCCACATAATTATGTAGTCCAGCTTTTGTCACAAATCGAACCTCCACTGAAGTCAGATTGATTACCGTTCACACCAAAGCCACCAAACCTGAAAGGTTTGGGACATATAGCAGTGACACGCAGAACAGAAGTAAATTATATCGCATATCCGGTCGACTACATCTGTCGACTACTTCTCTAAGTGTTAGACGTTGCATCTTATAAGGAAGATGCAACGTCTAGCTCTTAGGGATAGGTCAGTTGGAAACAGCCAGCAGGGACAGCGACGACAACAAACCACAGCAGCCAGGGCACCAGAACAACAGCCTCCACCACCACCAGCTTGTCCGCCGAAGTCAGAGCACGCGTCATCTGTTGTGGCATTAACGACAATCATGCTGACGTCACTAGAGGTTCGATAAGTGACGAAAACACCAGGCGCTAGACGGCTAGCGTTGCACGTTGACTGCTGGGTGTCAGTAGGAGGTGGGCAGGTGCCGAGGTTAAATACATTGCCCAGTACATCAATGAGCTCCCAGGTGACAGTAGATGTCGCTGTGATATCACTGCACGTGAACCTGTAGTCGAGTTTGTCTTGAAACTCCAGGTAACCATCCTCAGTGCTACTCAGAGACAAAGCGTTGACTGAAAGAAACAGAATGAAACTGTGGGATGTAGCAACAGACAGACACAAGGAAACACGAAAGGACGGACAAGCATGCAGACACCTGTAGCTCTTTTGAAGAAGTTGAAAACTCTTGCGTTTTATCTCGTTTTAAATTCTGCTCTTCTGCGAATATTATATCTCACGCAATTTGTAGTGGATAAACAACATAGCAAATAGAAAAGTAAATTTAAACTATAGACATATGTAACTGGCGTAGATCGGAAAATGCGTCACTCTTACCGGGTAGGTTGCTATGGATATACGCGCGTCTCGGTTGTCGCATAGGTTCTCGTTCCTGTCTGACTGCAAATCTCCACTGTGTAGAGTGTGGAATATGTTGTTGTAATTTTTTTCTGTAGCAGGTCTCGTTAGTGGAGTGAACGCATGATGGAGATAACCACGAGTGACTATGATGTTTTCATCAGTCTATATGTCTTCCTGACCCCCGTCTGCCAGTCTTTTTTCCTTCCTTCCTCTATCTGCCTGCGAGTATGTATTTCAGTCTCACTGCTACTGTAGCGTTTTATCGAGTGAGATGGAGTTTGGGGAAGAGAGAAGTAATGAGGTCCCCAAAGCTTACCCCCCTTTTCAATCAAAAGGGACACGACCAGATAAAGCAACACATTTATTGAACTACGAACAAGAAGGGATAAGAAAGAAAGTAAAGAGGAAGATGAGCAAAGATGTAAAATGTAAAAGCGTGTGTGTGTGAGTGTATGTGTAGTAGTTGCGTGAGGTGTGTCACAAGTCGCAGAACAGGAAGAGATATAACCCCAGAACAACTTAACTAATACAATTCGTGAAACTACTTGCAGTGGATGTATATAATCCAATCAGGAACTGAATCGACAACGAACTGTATTGTTACACACAAAAGTTGTTCACAGACGCAGTCCGTACAGAAGAAGTCAGTTTATAACAGTAGACTTCGGGTCGCAGAAACGCAAAGTTCGATCTGCGGAGCGTAGATCCGGGGAAGAACAGAAAGCAGAGTCGAAGACGGTCTGAAGATTTAGCATATCTTCGACAGAGTTTTGCAGCAGTTTGACCTGGTTCTCGTGTGGATTTCCGGACAGATAGACAGCGTAGAAAAGAGTTCGGTTTGGTAACCTTGGAGAGTCCTTGACCAACCGTCCACTGGACGGCCTCACTCCTCGTAGATCCCTGATCTAGAGGAACGCACGACCACAAATAGTGGAAATGTTCTCCAGCGCGCTCCCTCGTAGACTACTACTAGACTACAGTGCCGTGTAGCAGGAACATGGAGAAACATCACTGTCCGCTTACGCAGTTAGGTCCTCTACACACCAATGGCCTAACAACGTTCTTGTCAAATATCTCGCCGTGGAAGCACACAATCACTTCCCACGACGAGAAACAAGCGGATTCGGTTAAACCACTAACTATCCACTAAGCTATACGGGGCTAGCCCACAGCGAGGAACGTATAGCAACGGTTGGCCGTTACAGCTTCACAAAACACGTCCGATTTCCTCGCTGCCAACAACTAGACTCCCTAACAAACGTTACAACTTCCCCAAAACCCCTTCATCTCCATGTGAACCAAACTTTTCCTCTCCACCCATTGGCTAAAGAAGTCCGAATCTTACGTGTTTTGATAATTAAAAATGCCGTGGCACCTCTCCACGTTTACGCACATTATCGACCTAACTAACAGCGTCAATTTCCGGCATGAAATTTGTGGTAACATGCTAACATACAGTAAAAGAAGGAAATTCTCAGCAATAGCGCTGGGAAAACCTTCCACAATGTGACAGTGTGTATACTAAGGTTCATTAGGTTTGCCAGAAGCAGACGTAAGTACAATAAACCTGTTATTATCATTTACATACACAGGGCTGTCTTTGGTCGTTTTCTTTGTCACAGCTTTTCTGTTGTCGATTTCAATAAGCATGAGTCTCAGGTAATTGCTTATTTTCTAGCATTAGCAGATTTTTTTCGTAAGTGAGTATTATCACGATACTGAAAATGTGTATGCATCGTTGAAAGTTTAAAAAAAAAATTTGCAGACGCCAAGAATAGAACACGAGAAGAGTGAGAGTTTTAACATTATTTTTAGTGTGTATGTGCGTTATGTGCATACTGCTAGAGACATCCCCAAACTGTATGGTGGGTTAGGCCAAAAATTATATTTTTTTGTTTCCGGTCATCCGATTGACTCTACGTTTTTCCGCCAACCCTAACAAATTTTTCTCTTGAAAAAAAAAACGCACGCACTGACCCGCTCTCGAGCGAGTGCACACAATGATTTAAATATAATAATTTGAAGCCGACCTACCTACCCTTTGGTTTTGGCCTGTGTTACCTGAATTGTTTATTATTATTCTCGCATGGAAAGATGTGCATCACATTCATGAAACATCGAATGTTTCTAGAAAAGTTTGCTAAATATTCGTAGATTACACAGCAGCCGAACATAAATGCGTTATACTGTCATTTCTTATCCAACATGGCGAGAAGTTCGCATGACAGGTCGGCCAGCTCTGCCGAAGTTATGGAAAACTTCAGCTGTTTGACGAAGCAGTTTTCTTTCCTCTTTACCTGCCTCTTTTCTTTCTTTCTTTTATTCGTTCCCTACTTCCTTCTTCCTGTTCTCCTTCTTGTCTTTTTCTTCATTCCTTCCATTTTTCTTTCTTCTTTCCATACTTTCTTCGAATCCCCGTAAAGTCTCATCATATTTTTTTCCAGGTAACACTTACGAAAGTGTAAATCTGGAAGTTCCGGGAGCAAGATCCATTTACACCAGTCTTGAAGCTAGTAACCGAAGTAGGCATACAAAGCTTTTCTTAACATGTAAACCGACACTACAGCCTGTTGTCCAAAATGTATATAGGAAGAAGAGCTTTTGGCAGTGATGTCACAATTTTTGTCACTAAACCCACTTCACAAATTCCACATTGAATGAAGACACAGTGCAGAAAGAACATCTAGCGGAAAGTTAAGCATTGAATGCCCTTCATCATTTCTTGTGCTGCATAATACAGAGACTTTTGAAGTTTCAGTGTCCGTGTCAATCTCATGAGCAACGTTAGCTGCCTGTTGAGGTCGCTTTAATACATTTGCACACTCTCTAGCAATGTGTCCTATACTATGGCATTCTTAGAATCTTCTCGTGTCAGGGTAGTTTTAAGTTTGATGTCTGTCTCTATTAGGATTGCGATCTGGTTTAGGCAAGTTGGAGTAGGGTCACGGAAGGTTTTGGGAGAAAATGGTGAGACGATTTTTTTTAGCCTCAGTCTCAGTCTCTCGACTGAATCAGTTGTGAGTTCGGTTTGGATCTCGTCGGCGTTGGTACGGTGGAGTACAGGGTCTTGTCTGTGCCACTGATACGCAAGCAGTTTCGTCCTTGAAAGGATTGAGCCCTACGAAAAATAACTCAAGACAAGAGATGACAGCAAGCAGGCTAGGAGACTGAAGACGGCGGTGATACTGCTCAAAGGTCAAGGTCGTGGCTGTCGACTTAACGTGCTTTTCAATCAGTTCTTTTAAATAAATGTGCACATGTGGTGTTTCTTACAGGGTGTAAAAATCGATTCAGCATCTAATCAGGGGCATCAGCCGCACAGACAGAGAAGGACACAGACTACAGCAAATTGAAGGTGTCGTAGACCTTGATGGAAACGGATGGTGACCAAAACAACAACAACAACAACAACAACAACCAAACAAAACCTGGTAATTACATGACTTATGTTTCTGCTGACGGTCATTTAATCTGAGTTAACGTGGGCAGTATATAGTTTGAATATTGAGTTTCTTGGTGTTAGGTAAAAACCAAGAACATTGCACGCGAACAAAGATAACAGCATGTAAGTTCCTGTATGTATGTTTATTTGTGAGGAAGAAGCTAAGGTAAGAATGCATTT
>SMGT01012702.1:9675-36996 GCA_004794575.1 Lanistes nyassanus
GCATTAACAGTCTCATTACTTTGGTTGGGTTATTGCCTAACGTCCAGCTGCAAAAGAGGAGCATATCAGGACGCAGCTGATTTTTTTTTCTGGGGGTGGTGTGGGGGACTGCTGTCGCGGCATAGGCTTCAGTCCCACCCAGTCACATTTTACTGACAGCGGACCAACCAGTCACAATATCCTGACAGCGGACCAACCAGTCAAAATATCCTGACAGCGGACCAACCAGTTCTAGTACTCTTCGCTGTAGAGCCAGGTCTATGGCAGGACAGCTACTAGGTTGACAATTTTTATTTCTTAGATATGACGGCCAGGGTGCGAAACCCTGACTTATCACCTCGAAAGCAAACGCCTGAACCACAAGACCAACGAGGCGCTATACTGACTGTACATAATACGGTTAAACAGTTTTCTTTTGTCGCCTTGCTAATTACACAACAAATTTCAGTAACATAGTTGTTTTGTTATAGGAGCTTACCTGATGTAGAAAATACTGCTAGTTGAGTGAAATTATCCCTTTCAATTTCTTACGTCACGTACATCACGGATCACGTAGTTTGTTGCCTGAGGTGATGGAGGAAGACCCCGTGGGTATTTTTGTCGACGGTTTAGCCCAAAAGTGTGGATGGACTAAGCGCTGAGTTGTAAGCAGATGTTGAAAGCGGTTCTAATGAGCTTGGAGGTTGTAAGTAGGATGGAAAGATCGTAACTGCTGTGTGTATGTCACGTGATTTGCAGGTAATCGCTACCCGAAAAATTTACCAAGTTCTAAGAATGATAGCGGGGCATAACAAAACGCTCCAAACTTAGTGCAGAATCAAAAAGGCTTTACTGCAATATGAAACATTTAAAACATATCTTTGTATTACAAACTTTTCACCCAAATGTTTGGATTTAGAAAACTGTTCACCAACTGACATTTTTGAATTGAGTAAGCCGTTCACCATGAACATTTTTATAGTTAGGAAAATGTTCACCCATGAGCATTTTGGTATTAACAGAACTCCTTACCGACGAACATAATTTTTAACACTACTCATATTTGGTGTTTTCTCGAAATCCTAAAATGTTTAGCTGTCTGTATGATTGTGTTTATTCTCATTGTCCGCAACAAATGAAGGATATTATTCTACATCCACTAACCTAAGGTAGCTTATCGTAACGACAGTTGTGGGATGTACGCAGTTTTCGCTTTGAATTCGCGATTGTGTGTGTGTGTGTGTGCGTGCGTGCGTGCGCGTGTGTGAGTGCGACAATGTGTACCCGTTTTTATTGGCTGTGGAGGGAATGCAACACAAGATCAAAGGGTCTTATTACTTTGGCTGGGGCATGATGTGATAACATGGTGGTGGAGCTTCCACTCGCTCACCCTCTGACTATGAACAATTTCTTTTGTCACTTGCACCAACAGTAACATTTCCCAGGTTATGTACAACCAAAGAACAACAAAACAGACAACTTTGAAGACATTCTATTAAAATATTGCAGACAGCGCGCGCTTGGAGACAGAAGGCATTCAATGTCACCCCTAACTGAAATAAAGTAAGAAGTAGCCCAATAAGGCAGAGACCAAGATATTCTGACTGCAAAGAGAAAATTTCAGAACTAACAAGAGTAGAAAGTACTTCTGGGATTAATAAAAGGAACACCTGCTTTTTCAACTGCCAGACGCAGCACTTGCTTGTACAACTAATTAACATTGTAATCTGCGTGTACAGCTAATAACACCTTAACGCAATGGACCCTCAGGGCTACGAAACCCCAGAGGCCGCATTGATGTACACGTTTAAAAAAAAATACCGCTTAAAAACTACCACACACACAGTAATATATTTTACATATTTACATCACGCGACAACAGCAACATGTGTGTGCACAGTTAATATTGTTAGAATACCTGCTGGTGGGGATACCGGTGACAACATTAACGTCTTTATGTGCATATATATATATATATAACATTGAACCTTCGTCTAGAACTGCCAGCGTTAACATATAGGTACGTGTAGACTACAACTTGTAAAATGTCTGTGTGGTTGTGCAGATGACAAATGCAACAAGTGAAGGAGCTGCACGGTACAATCTTATGCGCAGACGAGAGGAATAATTTCTAGCATGACGGATTTAGTTGAAATGCATCGCTTATAGATAGTATAAAGTAATAAAAAAATTCGTTTAATATTCTGTCTTAAAATGGAGTAGAGAACAAGTATATTTATCACCGACAAAACTATAGTAAAAAAATAGTTCTCTGGGACACAAAACATTGCATATGTACATGAAATATAAATTTATAATAGAAGGCAAAAACCTGGGTCAAAATCTCAAGAATAAGTGACTGCGTATTTTGCCAAAAAAGTTCATTTGACAAACATATACAAAATCTTACTAAATCCAAACTGCAACAAAAGAACTTTTAAAATAGACGGAACTATGGAAATCCCCATTGTTACTGGATGATATCCAGGCTAGATATTAGAAAGACAAGTAACAAGTAGGACACTTGTCACTTGACATTTCTGACACCACATCTAACAACTCTGTGACACCTAATTTGACACCCGGCAAGACACTTTGTCTAGAACATCACAGCTGCTGATGACGGCATTAAAGGCCAACCCGGCGGGACAGGACAATTCGAACGGGTTACCCTCGACGCACAGGTAGTATTTAGTGCAGTCGTCCTTGTCTGGCTGGTAGCCGTCCGTGGCACAGATGTTGTCATCTCCCCCGTTAGGGTTCTAGATAAGCGGACGCACAGGAAGTTAATACACAAGATCTACCGATACATACTTTACTTAAAAAAAGAGAGCCTCGCAGTTATAATGCGTTATTTGAAATCCGGGTCTTTCATACTTTCATTATATATGGCAATTATTAATTTGACAGTTGTGGATATTTTTATTACATATGTAAGTTCTTTCTGACGAATTAGAAAAGTAAATCTCCTTAAGCACACTCACACACATACACACGCACACGCACGAACGCACGCACAAAATCCAACACTTTGCTTGTAAAATCAGCGAGGCAAACCACTTTGTTATTGCAATACATAAAGATATGAAATAAATAAACTGCTGCCTCAAATCAGTATAATTTAATTGTATTCAACTGACTCTTTCTCAAAATCACTCAGTTATGTGACATGGAAATAGAAAATTCTTCTAATGTTTTTCTAAATCTCTGAAATTATTTTGTTGTTTCTGTATGGGCGTGGTTGCAGTGAGATCCCTTGCGCACGACTAACGTGTAGGTGAAAGATGATTTGAAGGTACCAATTGTTTGCGATGCTCACTTGTGATGAGTTGTCGTTTACACAGGTGAAGGCCTGTTGGTCCCACACGGTACCTACGCCACAACTCATGAGCAAAGCCACCCCGTTGTCGCACTGGTAGTAGCGGCGCGTGTTGTTGGGGTGAGGGATAAAGGTCACACTGTTTTCTGGACACCGACCTGAGGAGTAAACAGCATTCACATGTCATTGTTTGACAGGGAGTGTTCCTGGGTTTTACGATCACCTAGACTTATTAACTACGCAATCAGACACACATCTAAAGTGGTATAGTACAGTGGAAATACTATTTAATGTTGTATGGATTGCTTGTTAAAATAAGCATGTCTTAAATGCACCAGAAGCAGTTGCTATATCATCGATACCACTTTATGATCTGTGTAGTAAAAAAAGGTGGCTACATTAAAAATATTGCAGAGAAAATGCAGTGAATAGAAAGTGTTGTGCATCATTACCTCATCTAAACCCCGTGACCTATATGTCGTTTGTGTGGGTAGGGGGTGGCGGTTGGGTTATCAGAGACTTAGCTGTTTAAAATCCTTCCCATTCTGGTCTGTCTTGTAGTATTCTTAGCAGAGCTGGCATGTCAAGGGTTGTCCATTCCTTGATATTAAGTTTGCTAAGGCGGGTTGTGCGGGCGAACGCCATACCAGATTCATTTTCTTCATAGAGGCGAAGAGGGGCTTCTGGGGAGAAGACTTTTTTTGTTTGTTTTTTTCTTTGTTGCACAGATAGACGTTTGTTTTGTGTTCTGTACAGGAGATTCTGAGAAGCTTCCGGAAGCATTTTTGTCTCTTACGTTCTTTTCTAACTCAGCAATTAATGTCTAGCTTACACGGCTATATTTATAACAGGAGACCACTGTGACTTTGTAGTGCTCGCTCTCGGTGGAGATGCTGATGTTGCTGCTCCATCATGTACGGTGCTGGTGTAAGAAGAGACACTCTGATCTTGACTTCTATGTCTGTCAGGGCGGGGCCAAGATATGTGAACGTTTCCTCTTCTTTATGTTTGTCTTTATTTATAGCAATGTCTGTGTAGGGGTCACATGTGGCGTTGGCCTTCATTCTGCTTTTCTAATAGCTCTCCCCCCGCCCAGTTCCATAACACCCCCACCCCAGCTCTTGTTTCCACTGGATTCTTCCACTAACCGATGAGGTTAACATCTTCGCCAGTCGTGCAAGAGTCTGCAGTCTTCCCGAGAAAGAACCAAGAGAAGGACAATTCAACGAAAATAAAAGCAGGTACAGGACGAACGGCCATTCGCTCTACGAGAAGGAAATCTCGAACAAGAAAACCAGAGAACAACTTGGGGGGGAGCTGGCGACGAGGACGACAATGACAGCAATAATGATGATGATATATACCGACAAATATCCATGAGCAAAGTATAACAGAGACAATACGTCTGCAACAATGACAACGCTAAACAACACGCACGCACGCATGCACACGCACACAAGTCCGCACACAAACACACCCGACGCTGCATCCATCACTAGCCAGACTCGTTATCTCACCTCCGCAGTCCTCCTGATTGCAGACCACAGTCTCGCTCTCCTGGCCAGCGCCATCACAAGTCCTGCCGCCATCAGCGGGGGCGGGGTTGTGGCAGTTCCTCTCCCTCCGCTGTGTCTTCTGGCCTCCGCCGCAGAGGGCGCTGCACTCTTTGACATCGCGCCACGCGCCCCAGTCGCCCCAGTAGCCGCCATCTTTTACACGAGAAACCAAGCTGTGACTAGCTACAGGTTGAAAAATTCGCTTTCTTGAGAATCTTTTTTTTACAATTTCAATAAATGTCATACATAATTTATTTCATACTGTTTCCTTTTACACTGAGATCCTTTTTGCCCCGGTGGAAGACTAGATCAGATCCATCTACGATTATTTGCGATTCTTACTTTCAACAGAAGAAAAGACTATTGTGTAACCTTTAGACTTGCTAGTGTTGGGTCTTATCAAAAGTTCAAAGTTCAAAGTTTCTTTTTTCTTTTACCCTCATGTGGTATTCAGAAAAAAAGAAAAAAACTGCCAAAGAACACATCAATCGTAATTCATCTGGGCATAGCAAGGTGTTACACTGTACAGATTTGATCCGCCATATTGGGGGGCGGGGTTATCACAGTAACGTTTGTATGTTACGTTCATATGTCCTCCTCCACACGTCACAGAGCAGCTTCCGTTTTTCTCTACGTTCAAACGGACCAGTTTCCATGGATTAGAAAAAAAAACAATAGATTTGACTTTTCTAATTTCTCCATGGATGTGCGCGTGTGCATTGCGTGCAAGGTCATGCATCGTTTGCAAATGGTCCTTGTGTAAAATACTATTCCTCGTCGAAAGGTAAAGACTGTCCCGAGACCTGTTTTTACGCAGAAGGGAGTGGAGTAGAGGCGTTTCATCCCCCACCCCTCTTTTCTGTGAGCTAGCATTTTGAGGTCGGTGCACATCTTTTATTTCTCGCTGCTGGACGTTTCCCGACCCAGGGGTCAGGTACCTAATCTTCGCTTGTGAAAACGGGGAAAGTTTGCAGCGAGCCACGCATGTCGAACCGAAAGTCAGTCCTGTAAGTTCTTGGCCATCCCGTTCCTGGAACTCAACCCTATCCGCGCATAATTTAGCTCAGTGTCGTTACACGCTGAGTTTGAAAAAGTGACTTGAAAACACAACTGGACCGACAAATGGCACCATTGACTAACTCTCCTGCCAAACATCTCCGTCTTTGCTAATTTTTTGATGGTATCAGAAAAGAGAAAGAAAAGATCAGTTTGACGGGCTATGTTTAAATGCTACAGCGGCGTCCATATCTACAAGGGCAGCACCAGATCGGGAGGATTTGTGAAATAGCACGGTCTTAGAAGAAGGGCAGGGTTTTTTTTTTGTCAACAGAACTTACTACCGACCCACACTCCACAACAGCGCTAAACGTGTTGCTGTTTAAACAAACAAAGCGAAAGAGATTTATTTTTGAAGAAAACTGATTACCAAAACGAGATAGGACCACGCTGGATGAAGATGTGTTGCTCAATGAAATGCTCTGCTACATTCAAACTACATCACTGGCCTATCATAAGGGGCATGCGACGTCACAGACAATGCAAAGACATCTGCGCCTTTGTTAAAGATAAAACAAATAAAGTTGCAAATAATGTTGCACTGCCACAAACTTTGGTCTGATCTTGAGTTTTAAGAAGCTGATAATGGCTGAAAAAGACAACTGCACATAAAAATAATACACCGCACGTGCCACTTGCATTCTGAAAACTTGAACTAACAAAGGTCGAGTTGACGTAATTTGCTTACTGGGACAAGGCTTGCTGTTGCATGGCAAGGTTTCCACTAAAGTGTTGCTCCCGTCACAGTCGGTGCCGCCATACTGAGGGGCAGGGTTGTCACAGTAACGTCTGTAGGTGACGTTCATCACTCCTTCTCCTCCACACGTTACAGAGCACGCTCCGTTATTTTCCAGGTACCAAGAGGACCAACCTCCATCAACTAGAAACAGACAAATCAGCACTGGTTTTGTGTCCGGTTTCTGAATAACTGTAAGTAACACATGTCACAACTCATAGATTTCAAAATGTTCTAAATTTTAGTAAAGAATACCCTTTGTTTATTTATTTGTATCAGTGTGCGTTTTTGTGTTGAAAAACATATGGGCATGCTGGACTTAATTGTGCATGAAATGTGTTCTCGCGCGTAAAAAATCTACATTTATTATTATTTACAAGATGTTACATTTATTTATTATCAATATAAACAATTACTTCAATCTCATTTCACTTACTGGGACAAGGCTCGGTGTTGCATGGCGATGTTTGTAGTGAAGTGCTCTCTCCAGAGCACTCTGCACCCCCATACAGAGGGGCGGGGCTATCGCATTTACGCGTGTAGGTGAGGTTCCTCTCCCCTCCACCACACGTCACTGAGCAGCTTCCGTTGTTGTCCAGTTGCCAAGACGACCAGCCGCCATCAACTAAACACACGGCAAGTCTCATCGTGGATCTTTAAAACCTTCTGAACATGTAAACATGGCCACTTAAGGCGACCTAAAGAAATCCCGACTGGTCCCTTTAAGAAGACCTTTGTTTACTGTGTGACGTGTTTGCGGTTGATGTTTGTTTGTGCGACGTCTGCACGAGAAGTAAAAGTAGAAGAACATATTCACTGGAAAGCAGTCAGCGACAGACGTCTATCAAAAGCTTACTGGGACATTCCTGAGTGTTGCAGGACAGCGTTTCAGCCCTGACGTCGTCCCCCCCACACACATTTCCTCCAAACTGAGGGGCGGGGTTGTCACAGTTACGTCTGTATGTGACGTTCATCTCTCCTCCTCCACACGTCACAGAGCAGGTTCCATTGTTCTCCGGGTACCAAGAGGACCAACCTCCGTCGACTAGAAACATAAAAAAGTGCTGGTTTTGTGTCTGGTTTCTGAATGACTGTATGTAGCACCTGTCACCATTCACAGATTTCAAAATGTTTTAAACTGAGAATAAGAATATCCTTTGTTTATTTATTTATATCAGTGTGCGTTTTTGTGTAGAAAAATGTCATGTGCGGGTTTGTTCCTCAAATTTTCCTCTTTCCTCTCCCTCTCCTTCAACAAAGGCAAGCTTTTTCTTCCAAGACCTCTGCCTCCTTTATTTGGAGCCGCTACTCCTGCTGCTTCGCTACATAGTTTGCCACCTCACGGCTCAATCCCCCTTCACTGCTTCACTACATCTCCTCTCTAGTCCTCCTCCTACTTCACCCTACTTCGTGATCCTTCCTTGCCCGGCACGCACCCCGCTTTTACTGGGTGGGTGGCGGGCTGCGAGGGAAGCATTGCCAGCTACGGCAGCAGCTAGCGGGTGGAAGTGCGGCTGATACCGCATTTTGTATTTGTATACATGTACAGCAGTTAGAATAAGTAGGCAAAGGATCTGTCTTCAAAGACATGAAAATATGCGATGAATAGAGTGCGCTTTGCTCTTCCTGTTAATGTAAAGACAGTTTAGTAAAGTGAGAAGGAAATAAAGATAATTACGTTAAAGTGCAGTTTAACTCGCTAATGCGAATAGATAAAGGTGGGAATTGTGCATATAGTAAATTTACTCTATCAAGACGTGTGATGAGTTAAATATCTAGAGAAAGACTAAATCGAGGAGAATCAGAGGGCGTTAATTGTTAGTTTCTGCAACTATATTAGAAGAGTCTAAACAGAGTGAGCCTAACACAGCACGCGATAAGATGATCAGCGCGTCACAGCCACGGATTGCTGACGGTACTTGACCTGAATACCGCCCCCCCCCCCCCCCGGCGTCCGCTGCGGCTGTGAGCGTGGTGGCAAAAACTGTCTCCGTGGTGGCTGGGTCAATCACAAAAACATATGGACATGCTAAGCTAACTGAATAATTTGAATAGTTTTTAGTATTAAAATAAACAATTACTTCAAGACGACCAGCCGCCAAGACACACAGCAAGTCTCATCGTGGATCTTATGAAAATGTATACAGGGCCACATAAGGCGACCTAAAGAAATCACGATTAGTCCCTTTAAGAAGACCTTTGAATGCTAAATACAAAGGTCTGTCTACTGTGTGACGTGTTTGTGGCTTATGTTTGTTTGTGCGACGTCTGGACGATGAGTAAAAGTAGAAGAACATATTCACTGGAAAGCAGTCGGGGGTGGACGTCTAAAAAAGCTTACTGGGACATTCCTGAGTGTTGCAGGGCAGTGTTTCAGCCCTGACGTCGTCCCCCACACACTCAGCTCCTCCAAACTGAGGGGCGGGGTTGTCACAGTTACGTCTGTATGTGACGTTCTTCTCTCCTCCTCTGCACGTCACAGAGCAGGTTCCATTGTCCTGAAGGTACCAAGACGACCAACCTCCGTCGACTAGAATAAGCAAAAACACAACCAACAAAATTTCTCTGGCAACAGTCGATATATCAGAGCCCTTTTTTTTAGTCCATGATCGTGCCTCGATTGTTTTCTGGTTTGGTATCAGGAGCCTGCGTGTCGTCAGGGAAATGACATCATAAATGATTGTTGGACAGAACAGCTCAATGTGTCTGCATCAGTGGCTTACTTGGACATTGCCGAGTGTTGCAGGCCAGTGTTTCAATCCTGATCCGGTCACCCCCACACTCCTGTCCACCGTACTGAGGGGAGGGACTATCGCAGTAACGCGTGTAGGTGGCGTTCCTCTCACCTCCACCACACGTCACTGAACAGCTTCCATTGTTGTCCAGTTGCCAAGACGACCAGCCGCCATCAACTAAACACACCAGGCTCTTTCTTAATCGTATGAACATGTATACAAGGCCATGTATGGCGCACCTAAAGTAAGATGTTTGTTAGGTTTTTAAAGAAATATCTTTTAATGTTAAATACGCAGGAATGGGTACTTTCTGGCGTGTTTGCAGCGCGTGTCTGGTTTGTGCCACAAATTCAACAGCGAACATGTAAGAAAATATGACTATGAAAAACAAACATGTATATAAAATGGATGTATATGAAAAAAGTCATTAAATTGCATTTAAGCAAATGTTTATAGCCACTGATCTGTGCCTACATGACGTGTATGGTTCTCATGTGCACTTGTAAATGGGTTCAAAGCATACAGTTGTGGAACGTGCAACATGCTTCAACTAACAGAAGAAACACAACGTTTTGTTTTAGTAAATAATACTGTACCTTTCTTTAAACTACATCGATCTAAGAAAACAGCTTCCGTTGTTGTCCAATTACCAAGACGACTATAGCCGCTGTCAACTAAATACATCAGAAATCACAAAACTAGACACACCACGACCTTTTAGCCTTATGAACATGTATACATTCCCATTTTCAGCAAACGTATGAAAGGTCGATTGGTCTGTTTAAAAATAGATCTTTACAATTTTAAGTACAGAGCTGTTCTTACTTTCCGGCATTTGTTTAGTTTGTGTTTGTTTTGCGCCAGAATGAGAGCTGTATACCTCTCAGAGAACATTCTTTTGAAAGCAGTCAGCGACAGACGTATACAAAAACCTTACTGGGACATTCCTGAGTGTTGCAGGACAGCGTTTCAGCCCTGAAGTCGTCGCCCCCACACTCATTTCCTCCAAACTGAGGGGCGGGGTTGTCACAGTTACGTCTGTATGTGACGTTCATCTCTCCTCCACCACACGTCACAGAGCACGTTCCGTTGTTCTCCGGGTACCAAGAGGACCAACCTCCGTCGACTGGCATTAACACGTAAAAGTAAGTAAACCTTTTTCGCAAACATTGTGTGTGTTGGTGTGTGTGTGTGTGTGTGTTAGGGTGTGCGCGTGTGCGTGCGCGCGTGTGTGTGTGTGGATTTTTTTCTTTTTTTTCTCTTTCTGATATCAAGTGACTCGATCTTCAGTTCTTGTTACTTTTAAAAACGAAGAGTACTTTTTGTTAGTATATATTGTTTACTGATAGTGGTTGAGATAGACCGTCTGCATGATAATGAAATATAAAATATAAATAAATACAGTTTTATGCAGATAAAATGATAAACAAGTACCGACTGCAGAAAAGAACACCTCACATCACATCATCCCGTGACATTGGAGCCACACCCTGTCACTCAATGTCCGCTATACGCACTCATTGCCACACCACGTCACTCTATGTCCGCTATACGCACTCATTGCCACACCACGTCACTCTATGTCCGCTATACGTACTCATTGCCACACCACGTCACTCTATGTCCGCTATACGTACTCATTGCCACACCACGTCACTCTATGCCTCTGTACACACTCAGTCCCACACTATGTCCCTCAATTACTGATATACACACTCATTCTCACAGCGTGTCACCCAATGTCCGCTATACACACTCATTTTCACATCATGTGACTGTGTCCCCGCTATTCACAGTCCAGCACTGTGTCATTCAATGGCGATATACACACTAATTCCCGCACTGTGTCATTCAATGGCCGATATACACACTAATTCCCGCACTGTGTCATTCAATGGCCGATATACACACTAATTCCCGCACTGTGTCATTCAATGGCCGATATACACACAACAGGTGACCCTCACCTGGACAGTTTTGCGTGTTACAGGATTCCTGCACGATGTTAATGGTGCTTCCAGAACACGTCACACCCCCGCAGATGGGCGTTGGGTTGTTACACACACGCCGGTACGTCACAGCACGCGTGCCGCCCCCGCACGTCACGGAGCAGCTTGAGGTGTTCTGCAGCTGCCAGACGGACCAGTTGCCGTTCACTGAAGCAAGCAGACGACCGGTGGTCAATAGAAAAAAAAGGGAATCGAAAAGATAGGAAATGGAACTTACGAACACATTAAATAGAACCGTTCTATTTATGTAGGATAGAGTAAAAGACAATAGAACAATAATTGAACAATGCTGATAATATTTATTATGCCATAGCATGTAAGTTATCATGTAATATGCATATTTATGTCACAATATGAATAATAATAACCTTTCTTTTTTTAGAATAGTAAAACACGATTTCCTGCCTTCTCCTTCTTCCAAACCTAGGTATTTCTTCCCCTACATATCATCCATTGTGTGTCTGCTTGTGTGTCCGTGTGGCTGCCATCTATCCTGTTTGTTTATGCTGTGTCTGTGCCTTCACTGTTTGTAACAAAGCAGAGTAAACCAGATGTCGGAACTAAACTGCGATGCAAATCGGTTCACAGGGACAGAGACGTCTTTCAGTCTCACTACTTTGTTTAAAAATTTCTTTCCCGGCTTCTCGAATTACGTCGTTTTCCTTTCGAGGACAATGCGAGGAGAACTGGTAATACCTCACGGACGTTAAACTATTTATAACCCCGTGGTTGACCCCCCCCCCCACCAAACGGACGCACCTAACACGGCCTGCATGGGCAATCTCATTGTTTGTCCACACGGAAACGTTCACATAAACTACACAATGCGAATAGGGCTTTCTACCGTTCTTATAACCTGAATGGCAGATACTATCGCTCATGCAACCCACTCCTGCTGTTATCAATATCGTTTAACAGTTTGTCTAATGGCAGCCGCCTGTTTTCGGTAATAACCAGGTTTTAGAATTTCATACCCAAAAGTCTTTAAATCAAAGAGAAAGCTCCTTGAATTCAGAACTAACTTCAAAATATATAAATATCTTAACAGATTTTTTTCTAATGCCGGCAGACTTTTCCAAGGTTTTCTTAACCCGCTAGGTTCAAAGCAACGACTATATTTTTTAAGTCATAAGCGCGAAGATAGTTTAATTTGCTTTTGAGTATCGAAGTACCTTTCGTCTTTCTGCGGGGGAACTCCCCTTAAAATATTTATGAGTCACAGAAAGCATGTAAATATGTTGCTTTCTTTACACGAGATTTGTGTCAGTGGTGTCTGGACTCGATTTTAAACTCGCACCTGGGTTTTATTCAGTCATGAAACTTAATATTGTCGGCTTTTTCTTTGAACGGTCTGAGTTCTCTTGTTGACGCTATTTTTGGTTGAGCGTTCCAACAACACAATACTTCAACTAGAGCACTGGGTAAATACCATTGACCAAAATACGAGGTAAACACTATTCACCTGCGGAAGACACAAACCCAGAAGACACTATATGACCGAGGATTGGTGTTTGAAAGATCAAGTGTCTGCTTTAAAGAGGACTGTTTGTCGTTGGCTTTCAAAAAGAACTGATTGTCGTACTTGAATGGTCCCAACACTGTAGCGGGTCATAAATCCCTAACAGTATGGTGTGCTGAAGTGCTGTCAAGATAAAATCTGTGCTATTTATATGTGTTTTCTTCTGGCTTATGCGAAAACAGCAGGTTGTTATTCTTGTTTGATAACTTAGACGAAATCAAGGTCATGTACTCTATTGCCCTACCTTTATCGCACACGGAAGGTTTACCCTACAGAGCTAAAGAAATAATACATTTTTAAAATGCCCCACAAGTTTTTTGTATACATAATAAACTTTGCAATAAAATTTTTAACACCAATATTTATCATGCTTAGTGGCAATTTTTATGTATTTGTTCCTTCTTCCGCTCCATCCGCTCTTCATTCTTTCCAATTTCCCTTTCTTTTTTCTTTCTTCCATTCTTCCTCCATTTTTCCCATTCTTCCATATTTCTTCTTTTGTTCATTCGTTCTGTCCTTTGGTCTGTCGACCTCTTTCTTTCTTTCTTTCTTTCTTTCTTTCTTTCTTTCTTTCTTTCTTTCTTTCTTTCTTTCTTTCTTTTCTTTCTTTCTTTTCTTTCTTTCTTTCACACCTTATTTAACAGTTAAAGCCTGCAAAAAAGGGACAGCTTTGGTTGTTTGGACGATTATTCACATGAACAATTACATCATTTACTACTTGTGACTGCTTGTAACCATAATCGTACAACACTTGTAATCATACCCCGATAACAATTGTAATTACCCTGGATAGCACCAGTAATCATACCCATACAACACTTGAAGTCTTACTCTGGCAACACTTGTAATTATTCCCTGACAACACGTGTGATTATACCCGGACAAAATTTGTAATCGTACTTTTAACACACTTTTAAATATTCCAGGACAACGTCTGTAATCATACCCAGAGAAGCCTTGTAATCTTACTCTGACAAACCCAGTAATCATACCCGGACCACAGGTGTAATTATACCCGGACAAAATTTGTAATCGTACTTTTAACACACTTGTAAGTATTCCAGGACAACATCTGTAATCATATCCAAAGAGCCCTTTTATCGTACTCTGAAAAAACTTTTAATCATACCCGGACAACACCTCTAATCATACCCGTTTAATCACCACGTGTAATCATACCGGACAACATGTGTAATCATACCCGGACAACACGTGTAATCATACCCGGACAACAACCCTGGTTGCATGACTCGTATTCACTCTTGGTGCTGGCGCCGGGACAGCTGGAGCCACAGTCGGTGGGGGCGGGATTGTTGCAGTACCTCACGGACGTCCGCAGTCGGGTGCCCGAGCCACAGCTCGTGGAACACGTCCCGACGCTGGAGGTTGTCCAACTGGACCACTCGCCGTTCACTGCCATCGTAAATTATTAACAATCCACCTTAGAACGTCACGCAAGGTCTTTTATGGCTAACCCCACCCTTTGTGCAAAAAAGTATGTTATGCAAACAGAAAACGTGCGTAATCAACATAAAGTATATCAAAATTATACTTCCCTATATTTGTAATAAAATAATAAATATATCAAAAAGACTGTCTCATCAGTAACAAAAACTGTCAACTCCTGTTCCAGCAGACATTCACATATGTACAAATCACGAAAGAAATAATTTACTATTTAACTATATACACTTAGAAAAGTTCATTTGTATTCGTAAATTAGAAAAAAGAATTAATTTCTGCATACCATTGGCAAAATTAGATTAAATTACAGTAGGTAATAGAGTCTACGGAACGCAAGGCAGTTCAAATCATACAACAGTTTTTTGTTGTTGTTGTTTGGCAATGTACAGTGCAGAAACTCACAGCCCGTTCTGTAGCAAGTTGAACCTTCAGCCCTGCGAATAACATAGAGCGGCATTCTTAAAATCGTGCTAGAGTACTAGCGACATGGTCTAATCGATGAGGCATTGGCGTCTAGACCACGTACTAGTGACTGCTACATGAACAGAGACTTTGTTTTTAATCATCTGTCAATGATTGTACTGCATGGGATAATGTTATGGTCCATGTGACCCTACAAAATTGAACAAGTCCATATTTTATTTGTGCCGTCACAACTGCAGTAGCGGTAGCATATGAAAAATATAACACTGTAGCTTACAGCACATAGCCGCAGCTACCAACATAACCGAATTCGAAGACCTGTGCCTCCCCACCCTCCAATCTGTCGCACCCCCGCCCCGCCACTCCGCCTCAACCCCATGGTCTTACCATGGCCATTTAAAGGCTGGAGCAATATTTGTTCATAAATCATACTTTGTAAGTTGGCAATACACCGCGAAACAACACGATATCACAATAACTGAATCTAATTAAGCACGATAGACGCATTTTCAAAAGCATTTGGTCCCAAAATATATGGTGCAACTTACGGACCCAACATCTATGCAGACAGACAGTCGGATACAGATCACTTTAACTCACCTGTATCGTGTGCACTTCCACCAGTTCCAAGTGCCGCAGCGCGCTGTATAACGCACAGATCGCGTGCAGTAGTATGAACACCTGAAATACACAGTCATTATGCGACACAATTTGATGCGACACAGTCATCAATTTGAGAAAACACACTAATTTAATACACTGATAAGTTGGTACAGTTTGATTCAACACAGTCATCACAGGGGGCAGTTTTAGACACCACACTAATGCACTAATTAGCGGGAACAGTGTGATGCAACACAGTCCTAGGGTTGCAAAGTTTTATACAACACAATCATAAGGTTGGGCAGCTTGCTACAGGACAGTTAAGCAAACAGACGCACAACAGTCAGAAGAGTGTGATGCATTCAGAGACATCAATTGCAACATTTAAACAGAGTCCGTCAAACACAAAACAACCAAACAAGAGGTCAGAGGTAGGTGTATGATGGCCTCAGTCTATTCGGCGCAACAGAGCCAAGCAAATAAACATAAATCTATAGACGTAATAGCTTGTTGGCACGCAGTCAACAAAAACAATGGCCAGGAGATAGTGACTGATGCAATTCAATAAAGTAAGTAAATCACAACTTTAATTCGCACAGTAAAAGATATTCAGTTAGGAATTTTTGATGCAACACAGTGAATTAGAACAAATAATTTAAAATCAGTACATATCGATACAGCATAATCAAGGAAATAAATCTCGCGCAAGAAACGCTCAAGAGTATGTCTGATCGCATTGCCCTCAATAAGTTATCAATAAACAAATGAAACAAAACAATAAGCAAAAGAAACACAAACACAAACAAGTAATGACAAACAAAGAAAAACAAGAAGACGCACAAACAGCCAATTGTATTTTAGACTTACAACACAAGATGTAAGAACAAACTGCAAATTTTCAAGCCTAAACAAAGTCCCACCAATAAACAAGAAGGTGTAAGACAGGAGTTTAGCTTGCACAAAGGGTTAAAAGTCCAAAGTCTAAATCTTACGTGACAGTACTGCAGGTACCCACACCAAGGAGAGCAACAACAACGACAAGCGTTGCCAGCAACATCATCGTGGTCAGCGACAACCACCAGCAGGGACAGAAGGATGTCAGAGGCGACTCCGATCAGTTAGGAAGCAGACAGCCTGCCGCTAGGGGTGGAAGCAACGAGTTATCGGGCCCGAAACACCGCTGTCTGTCTTATATAATCCACAACGCCCACCTGCTCTCTGCTTTTACTATGCCAGCCCCTACCCGTCACTCCACCTCTCTCATTACCATCCTGGTACTAGAACTACGAGGGCACCGTGACACCGACAAGAGTCTTGCTGACAATTGGCTGCATTTTTTTTAGGACGTGCGATGACGACAGTCCTGTTTATTGTGAGAGTGACACCACCTTTTGGGTGCTTGAAAAGTAACATTTCCAAAGGAGTTGTCCGAACTAGTCATTGCATATTTTAATAACGTCTTAAAAGAAAGAGTTTAAATAGTTTTAAGGAGGAAAGACAAAAGCAACTTCTTCTCACAATCATAGATATTGTGATAACTTCACCAATAAACTTTCCATCTGCTAAATATATATATTGATGAAGACAGATTGTGCTGTTTCTCCTGAAAATGACATTAATTACATTCATAAACGTTGCGTGATTGTGGCAGTGTTAGTTCCTAAAGAATAACACGTAGTTAAATGTCAGTCAATAATTGGTAAAGGGGTAGTTGATGCGCGGTCGTTTCGTTGTTTCTCGAAACAGGGCGAAAAATAATTGGTTGGTCCTTGGTATTTCCTCTTCTAGATGTCCTTGGGATTGTTGTCCTTGTTGTGTTTCGATGTAGTTGTCATTGTTTTTCTACCGCTGCTGTTTTGCTGGTCGTTCCCCCATCCCACAAGCCCCAGGAAAAGCCTTTTTCAAAGAGGTCCTTATAAATAGCACAGAGGTCTTATTACCAACATCTGCTTACTTCTACTGTTCCAAGCTTGGAAGCAACAGTAGCAAACTCTGCAGCGTGCAAACAAGTCAACCAATCATCAGCGTCAGAAATAACCAGTCAAAGATTACCTGCATGCCCCGGCAATTTTGGCGCAGTGCTTCTGACAACTTAAACGCCGAGTTAGTTGACTCCCTGCACTGTGACATGTCCTCTGACAGCTACAGATTATGTCACGATCATCACCTTGGTAAAGGAACTCGGAACTGTCAGAGACCATGCCACCGAAATAAAAGACCTGTGCATAGACGGTAATCTGATTTCAGATAATAAATATTGTATGTTTTATTGCCCGTACGTGTACAAAGAAGTAAATCAAGATTTTTGTATGTAATGTTGAAAGGTTTAAATGAACACAGACACTTAGTGATACGTGTTACAGATGACAAGAATCATATTCCTTTGGTTTTGACCTTATTTATACAGTGAGAAGAAAATAACAGCGATACAAATTTGTCTCTCGTGCTACCACAAAGTCGAAATGAAACACGATAGAGAACCAGCCCAATCGTTTTCAACAAGAGTAAAACTGTGAGTAGAGATTTTATTAGTACTGCATGACAAGCCGCAGGAGCGCTTGCATCTGGGTGGAAAAACCTAATCTTGACAAAAATCAACTCGCAATTTAGCTGGAGACTGTTGAACTTAATCTTATGCGCCTGACACACGACTAGGAAAAAGTCGAAGTACAGCAGTTACTAAAAAGACACTTTTCCAGCTGCAGCAAAAAAATTTAAAAGTATATTAAATAGAATATTCATTACAGGCACATATATTTTACAATACTCTTCGGGAAGAAAAGCATGTTTGAGAGAAATTCTTCGCTGAAATAAGAAGTCTTTAATTGAGGTTATTTTCATCTTTGTTTGTTTTGATTGTTTAAATTCAGGTCAGTGACAAAGGCTATATCACGATGGCGAAAAGGGGAGAGAGTGTGATAGGGGAAGAAGAAGCGGGAGGAAAACAAAAGACCGGGGGAAATTCCAGAACGACCGGCCTTGTAAACAGATTCTGCATTCACAGAACGTATATGTAGGACACAAGACTCGAATCACGACTATGGTATCGCTGGAAAGCAGGACTCACCACTCGACTATTGGTCGCTCGACGTTTGTTTTCGATCGACTTAGGCGAGCTGTGTAATGGCAGTGTTTATTATTATAATAGTTCTGTCTAATGGCAGTGTCTATTATTATAATAGTTCTGTCTAATGGCAGTGTCTATTATTATAATAGTTCTGTCTAATGGCAGTGTCTATTATTATAATAGTTCTGTGTAATGGCAGTATTTATTATAATAGTTCTGTTTAATGGCAGTGTTTATTATTATAATTGTTTGACTTTGTCTATCCGTCTCCCGCATTAGAAATGTAAAATAAAAAAGATATTTTAGAAGTTGCAGTATAAGAATTTAGAGGAAAAGACGGAGGAAGAACAAGACACACTGTTTCGCCTTCTACCGCATCCCACCTAAAAGAAAGAAAGACAGACAGAAAGACAGAAAGAAAAAAAGAATCAAAGAAACAATGAGGCTTTGAACCCTTCAAGTTACACTTTCTTTCTCTGCGGTAGAAAAAATCCACAAAGGATATCTGCCGTCTGTTTACGACTGTGACAACACGAGACAAAAAATAGAACACCTGCGTTGCCCTCGAATATTCTCATAAATTATTCAACTAAAGACCTTTCTGTGTGGGCTATTATCGTGTCATGGTTCAGGGAGGACAGCAGTAAACAAAAAGGACATAGAGTGCAAAAGGTTCTGGGCGACATTTGATGCTGGGCATTTCCTGTGTTCTTGCGGTCACATGACAAATCCCCCCCCCCAAAAAAAAAAATCCCCGAAACAAAACAAACGTAAAGCGATGACGTAGAAAATATGCAGTCTATCAGCAGAAGATCAGGTAACTGTTTTTATATATTAGTAATATATATATATATAGTGCCACATTCCATCTGTAGTTACGTTCGTTAAAAAGGTTCGAAATAAAATTTTTAAAGGATGTTTGGGAGATATACAGAACTGGTTTCGATCTCACAACAAGATCACAGCCAGTGAACGCGTCCCGAGACAGTCATTACATGCAGACAATCTGATGCTTCTTTCAAGTGAAGAGTCGGAACCTTTTTATAAGTGTGATTCTTGGCTTGAAAAAGTTGTTATATGATGATGTTATTATTATTGTTGTTGTTATTGTTTTGTTTGCTGGCAGACTGTAGTTACTTTTAACCTAATGTTGTTGTTCATTACGACGTTTGTTTATTGCCGTTTTTCGAAATGAGTTCTTTTCTTTCTGTCGGACAGACTTGTATAATAAGTTTTAAAGCTTTCAGGCATTCTTGGGAACCCGTGTTTCACATACAGACACGCACGCACGCACGCACGCACGCACGCACGCACGCACGCACGCACGCACGCACGCACGCACGCACGCACGCACGCACGCACAATTTGTCAAACTTATCTCACACGCTATATGTTCTCATGCAGTTGTTGAAATTCTTCTCGCTCGCGTACATTATCATAACATGTTCAAAATATCGCAACCAGTAAGCTACATGGAGAAAACATCCGGCCCCGGCAGCCATTCCAATTGGTTAGACTGTTATACTGACACCTTTGCAGAGCTTATTGGGTGCTGCACTCCTGAAGTAGCGTGACCTCTCTTACCCCGCAATGGGCTGACGTCAGAGTCCAGTCACCGTGACCTAGCATTTCAATACACCCACATCGTGTCTGCCCTGACCTCGTTAACACTAGCCTTGCTATTGCTTCGCTAAATCAGTTGTATCAGACGACTGTACATTTAACAAACAATTGTAGGTCTGGATTGAATCTTTTGTTGAGTTCACGTTGTTCCTTTAATCGTCTATCTATTGCCTTTTTCGTAACGTGTTCTTATCTTTCTGTCGGATGGATTTTCATAAGTTTATTTCAAAAAATGGAGTGTCACTTTTGGAATCGTTCTACTGTTTTAGCAGTGATCACCTCTAAGACTGACCTACTTAAATGAGTCTAAATTTACCCTTCCCGTCATGAGTTTCATAACCGGATGAACTTCGTAGCAAGTCTTTTACTACATTGACATTTGTCAGTCGGAAATGGGGGAAGGGCGAGTTACCTTAGCTTCTCGCCCGGCCACCTCCCTCGTTCCTCTGAGCGCTATCACCTGACTGGCTCCGGGCAATGAGCCTAAAAAATCATAACAGTTATTGGCAGGGTGTTTTATGCATATGACGTTTACCATGAAATCAAATTCAAGTTTTGATATTGTTTTCCGATCGTTCAGTGAAATAAATTCAGTTCAAAAAGAATGTCTGATCGCTTGGGTTACGCGACCTACAAACATTTACAAGTAAATTTCAAAAAATATTTCCTTCATGATTCTTGTATGTGTATGTGTGTGTGTATGTGTGTGTGTATGTGTATGTGTATGTGTGTATGTGTATGGGTGTGTGTGTGTGTGTGTGTAGGGGGTAATAAAGTTATATGTCGCCAAAAGCGTTTCTAGATGACATTCTCCATTTTTTCTACAACACAGTAGACAGACTGTCAGATCTCCAGCAGAACATGAAGCTGACATACTTTGGTCACACAGCATGTCGTACTACACTTTCCAAGACCATCTTGAAAAGAACTATGGAAGTTGGAAGGAAGAGATGAAGGCTAGGAAAAAGATGGCTTGACATCGTCAAAGAACCGACAGCACGTGGCATCCCATCTCTCATCTATGCCACAGTGACGAAAAGACAGACGAGGATAGCCTAGATTGTCAAAAGCTGCATCTAACATCGTCCCCCTATGACCTTCTAGGCAACGGGGACCGAGACGAGACGAGACGAGACGAGACGAGGCGAGATCAGCTCAGCTCTGCCTCAGGTCAACTTAGCTCAACTCAGTTTAGCTGAGAGCAGGTCAGGCCAGGTTAGGTCAGATTTAGCAATGTCAAAGGCAATATTAGGTAAAAAGAATTAATTCAAACTTATTTAAATTTAATATTCATTGTATAATCTAGTAGTCCGTTTCTTACCGCCTAAAAATGAAAAAAAATGGTGGAAAATTTGTATTTAAAACCGGTTTCTGTTTTTGTTTGCGATGTATGCCCTGTTTAATGTTTGTAGTTAATTTCCCTTTTTTCTGCTGGTTGACCCTTTACTTCCTTTCTTAAGACATAGATATTTATCTAACAAGTGTTACGTCATACCGCCCCGACTCACACTCTCCGACAACCGAGGTCGACGAAAAAGTTCTACAATCTTTTTATTTTCTACTTTGCTGCTTGACTGGCCGAGAGTCTAAAACATAACTGAGTGGCAACACGTCTAGTGACTTCTTACTACGACCTCTGCTCGTTGTGTTTCTATCCGCCTCATAACCGTTGGAGCTGTATCAGTCGCTAGCTCCAACAAAAGGCGTCAAAGGTTTTGCCTTCCGTCCGAGATCGCAGCCTTGCCTAGTCCTAAGGCATTCTCTCTGCGCCTCCCTAAGTCTCTGTATCCAAGTCGCTGGCACGGCCTGGTTAAATGCCGGCGATCGTGCGCTAGGCATTCTGATTTACGGCACCAGGTGCTGGTCTGCCCGCTGACCGCTGACTGGACAGACCTACGACGCCCTCTGGGGTTACTCGAGCTGAGCGCTTTCGTCATTAGTCTCGAGGCCACTGGGTTCTCCGCTCATGCAGCTAGCCCGACAGTTGTCAATTGCGGGCGGCTCATTGCCCACCAGTTATTAAAGGAGCTCGTCGTAAAACTAATGTCCAGTGCAGTGTCAGGCCGCCGTATCACCTTTCGGACGTATCACCCAGCACCTGGCTGGTCTTGGAAGGCTAGCCTTACTATGCATCTGCTGCCTCTAGTCACAAGAGGGTAGAACTAATGAACAATAGCAATATCGTTACACAAGTTACCTCGTGTAAAAATGAAAGCCACGACTCATTGCTAACGTTACTAGATTACCTTGTCCTGTAAGACTGTGAAACATTGCTGAAGGAGTCAAAAATCAGGATATGCATCGGTGTACAAGGCAGGCTTACCTGAGAACGTCAACAGTAGGTCACTCATACCTCCCGCCGCCCCACGCACATAGTTAAACTTTTCACCCGAGGTCGTCAGGTTGTGTCATGTGCAGGAAGTGTCAGTAGGCTCTACAGCTAGTCACGGCGCAATGTGATGGAGGTACTGATGGTAAGGCTATATAGTGGTGGGGGATATTCTACTAAGTACTAATAACAAACACAATCGTTCAGTACCTTATAGGCTCCGTAAACTCCCAGTCTGAAAAACAAATTAAACCTAATTTATGTCAAGACAAAATGTTAAATATTTTTCGTCCTTATTAAGGCGAGACATACTGTCACGTCACTTAACGTCAGTTGGGTTTTTGGGTAATTTAAATTTACATGCGTTTTTCTGAATCATTAAAATGGATCGCTGTCCTTTCAGGAAAGTGAAAAAAATTATCTTAAATGGTTTGGCTGGCTTGTTGGTTGCTGCTTAACGTCCCGCCGCAAACTAGGTGCATATGAGGACGGTGATGTCAGGTATATGTACGACTGCTGTCAACTCCATTCGATTCATTCATTTTTCCTTCACCCTCAATGGGGTATAAAGATAAGACATGCAAACAGTACAACTAAGCAACATAATAGCAGAAATTCACTAGGATAAGCAAACAAATTAACAACCTATCTTAAGAGGCTCGTAAGAGTTAGCAATCAAGGGAATAGAGACAAAACGCCAACACACAGCACAGGTTAGCCGTTTCCACGAAAATCTTTGAGTAGGATTTTAATAAAACATGATAGCTTTGTAAGTAGTCGTTTGTTTTCGTTGATAGCAGGCGATGAAATTTATGAGCACTAGGGCGACTTCTGCAGAAATAAGGCAACCGTTTATTTCAGTCACCCTTACATTTATCACAGCTGAATAAATAATGGTATTCACTGCCTACGTCGTTACTGTCACAAAGATGACAGATTATGTATTCTCTGGCTATTCTCTGTATTCTGTGCGTTTGAACTGGGAAGCTGTTGTTCAAGAGTCGGAAATTTAAAGAGTGGTAAGTTGTGGTTATTTTTTAATGTAGTTTTCAAAAGCGAAGGACGATTTAATAATCCTGTAGTTCTTATGGATGTCTTTCCTACCTATATCTTCTAACCAAATTTGAATAAACTGATCATGTAAACTTCTGTCCATTTTCTGCTTGAACCATGCTTATGAGTGCTGGAGATTATTTTGATTGGTCCCAAAACCATTTAGTCCGATGGCTTGTAGTACTGGTTTTACTGTTTGTATAGAACTTGAGTGGCGAGGCCTATTTTCGTGTAACTTTAATATTGCTCTATACAAAATACTAGATAATTTTTTACGATTCATAACATTAACTAGTTTAAACCAAAAATGATGCATCCTACTTTTAATTTCAACATTAATAGGGATCGACCTAGTTCTCCACGGACCATGTCAGTGGGTGTCGCTTTTCTTAGTTTTAGTATTAGCTTATGGAGTTTACACTGTAACTGAAGACTGTTTGCACCTGTCGATATTATCAACTCACCCTGGCTCTACGCCAAGCTGCATGGGTGTTTGTACACTTACTTCTGGGGTGGAGGTCACGACGCGCACGTAAGCTGTCTACGAACGAACTTTCCGAAACGTCTAGCGTAAGCAGAAAGTGTGGTGGTCACGACCCACATCGTAACCTTACACCACCTCACAACAAGGTGTAACTCGCACCGGCTCGCACGTAACTGGAAGTCTCGCCAACGAGAGGAGAAAAAAAGATGGCGAACCGACTAGTTTAGAGGCTGTATATGCGAAATAGTGCCGTTATGATTGCTGAATAACAAAATCAAACTGTCCCTCACTTTTTAAAGCAAGATTCTTATTTCATCTGCTGTGAAATTCTTCGCCCTAGGGCCGTGCTTGCATTTGCTGTCGCCCATGCTCGAAATTTGCAACGGAAGCTCTCGGGTAATCCACGGACTTCTTACATATAGACAGAGCGTGGTACGACGCGAGCGCAGCGTCGCAATGACTCCCTCGCGCAGCCATCTTACCCTGCCTCGCGAGCAAGGCCAGCACCGCTTACTGTAGGTGACTACCAGACATGCGTCCTCGCCGTGTCGCTCAGCAGGAATGGATAGGGATGAGGCAGGGTAAAATGGCGTCGCCGCGGGGCCACGCATCAGGTTTCAGCGCTCGCTCTTCTATTAGTTTGTTTTCTCTGTGGGGCAATCCCGTCGTCACGTGATGGTGTTTCCGACGGAACCCCCTCTTCCGCTAAATTTAGCAGTCTTACGACTGACGTTTGTACACCTCGGTAAACGTGCGTGTCGTGACCATCGCTTTACACACGATCGTAGCAACGTCCAGCGTTGGCTAAAGATGGACGTATTGTCGCACATAACCAGTGGTTGATACGTGTGTGTCGTGACCTCCGCCCCTTGTCGTACAAAGCGCTCGTAACTGTTAGTCTTCAAGTGTGTTCTTGCCACACTTTTACATAACAAAAATTCCGTAGCGATGCTATGATTGTTCTTGACTTTATTGTATCAAATAAGCTCTGAAAGGAAAACAACACACAACTCAGACTGTTCGTCAAAACACTAATTATCGAAAGGAGGGTCATCCAGGATAAACGAATTACTTAACGACAGAGTGCAGATGAAAGAACGATTACTTTTTTTTAAGAGGGGCGGGGGTAGGGTGAAAGACGACTTTGAGACACACTTGGTTTTGATTCACGAGGCGCCGTTTTTTGAAACATGAAGTAAGGTGATGTAATTTTATAAACTATGAACAGACAGCATAATAAAATGGACTATAGTCTAATTTGTTTTTTGAACAAATATTTTGTACTAGCAAACAAACAAAAAAAATACACGTAAATCTTCACGTAATAAACACATTCGACTAAAGAGAAAAACGTGGATTGGAAAATAAAGTCTGACTTGGCGGCCGTCGCAAAGGGGAATGATTCGAGTCACCTCTTTACGCGACATCGGGTCGGGGTTCTTTCCCCTTAGGACTTGACACGCTTTCGGGGTGAAGTCAGCTTGTGACATCTTCAAGTTAGTTCAAGAATCGATGGCTAACATCATCCGAACTGGATTCGACGCAAATATTTTGCGGAGAGAAATACACCATTTCAAAATACGCTAGAAGAGTCGCTTCAAGGGAACCGAAAGTTTATGCTACAAGGGCAACACACATATCTGTATACAGCAACAAAAGTAAATCTGAATGAGAGGGCTTTCAACTTTACTGTGGAAAGAGAAAAAGGGGGAGAGAGTGACAGGAATTAAGGTTGATGCCCGATTGATGCAATCATCGTGAATATGTTAGTTACACTTTATCTGTTGACTTCTTCAAAAGAAAACAAAGGGGCCCTCTTGGTCCGCAAATGACTCAACAATTCCTGCAGTCGCACTCAGGCCCAGGTACACGGCTTTGCAGGTGTAAATTGATTTCTCCAACACCGGTGTCTCCGCAGTCGGGGTTGGCAATGACGTCACATTCAGACTGGATCTAGCCGGCTCTGATGGAAAGATCTGACCTTCGGCCTTGACATTCCAGCTGTGTCTGACCTGGGCTTCGCTCAAGAAACTGTCAAAGAAACACCACATCCACATCAAGAACAGCCAGCGGCAGTGACAACAGCAACAGCAGCAACAACAAAGGCAGGAAACGGAGAAAGAGAAATAGGTGGTGGTAGAGGAATCAGGGATAGAAGGAATTTATGTTTCTTTTTGTTTGTTTGTTTGTTTGTTTGTTTGTTTGTTTGTTTTCGCTGTGGTGGGCTAAGGGTTGGAGAGAGTGCGGGGGTAAACTAACCTCTGAACTAAAGGAGGGGGAGGGATGCAAACCTTCGTGGCACGCGCACTGACCTCGCTCACAGCCTTTAATAATCAGGGCCGCCGGCTGTCCGGCGAACACAGCCACACGCACAATCGTCCGTCACTTAGCTGCGGGGCACTGATCGCGCGTCGGGTCACCCACGCAAGACCTCACACTCGACCAGCCACACTTTCGCTAGTGGGAACACGTCACACCAGGTCAACACAAATACTACACAACCAGCTACCGCTTGTCTAATGGCTCAGCCCCCACCCACTAGCCCTTCCCCGACTACTACGCAACGAAAGACAACACCTGGCGTGAACAATAACAAAGAAGAATTTAATAGAATGCAAGTAGGTGTACTCCACAATCCTATACAGGTAATACTAACGCACTGTTCAACTGGATTGCCGGGAAGACCCCCTAAGCAATACAAACAATGTGTCTTGTAACTAATCAAGATACAAGGCACAGGAAACCTATGGCTCGCCTACGTTACGCTACAAATACTATTCCAAGATATTCGCTTTGTGTTTACTCCGAGTTAGCGGCACAATGTATATGGCGACAAGGACCTATCTCTATAAGTTGACAATTTACACAAGGAAAAAGATGTCCTGAAGTTAAGATGAACCCATGACTATCAACTCTCACAGTTTTGGTGTCACGCAGTTAAGTATTGCGCTAAAGAGTTCGGTAGTAGAAAGAGGCTGGAAAATGAGGAGAAGACAGTAGGATAATGACGACATTGACGACTAAGAGAACGATCACTATTGTGACGTGACGTCACTGACCCGTTGATGTTTGCCAGCACGTGACGATTGTTAGTCCTCAAGTAGCTGATTTCCAGGCTGTACAGTTCAGCCACAAGGTTCGGATCCACGCGGCACACAAATTTGTCATGTTCGATTGCAGCGATAGCCCCGGGCGCTGAATCAAACACAAAAAAGGTCCAGACATAACAAGCTACATCGAGAGTTTTAGACTCAGCATTTAAAGGTAGCCTGCTGGCTCCAGTAAGCAGTGCCAGTTATATCTATAAACAATATTTAATATATATATATATCGTTCTCTCTTTCGCATACCTAATTCATTTTTATC
>SMGT01012702.1:57063-83067 GCA_004794575.1 Lanistes nyassanus
ATGTAGGTAGGCGCACTTTATATACTGCTTTAAATTAATTGCTGTGTTTACGATATGTGCACTCAGATAGTATCCACTACAATTCAGAGTGTATGTTCTTAGGTTCTAACACTCACCTGGCAACCAGCGTCTTGTAAAAGCCACGGGTCATGTGACTGTCAGGCCCAGACACAGCCACCCGTCGCTGCCACCAGTTCCCGAGTTCCCTCAGCACGTCACTACTGACGTCCCATGGCGTCTGGGGGTCAGACAACTGATCAGAGCACACACACAGATCAGTGATGTCAGCGGGATCTGTTGTACCCAGACACCGACAGAGATCCTGTTTGAAGGAAGAGAGTAAATCATACAAAGTGGCAGAGCTCGGGATTTTCTGACTACACACTTAATACTACCTCTACAGACGCGTGTAAGCTTATGGTAGATGAATAAAGCGGCACTCTCCACTAGGCTTCGCAAGAGTTGTCAAAAGACTGACAGTGTAAACTAATGTCATTATAGGAAAGTAGTTTCTGAATTTCTGCATTTCTAGTGGTTGAGGTACTTTCAGTCGGGCGAAAACGCATCCCATGACAAAACGACAGCTTCATGATTTTTCGAGGATATTTCAAGTTAGCTGTCGATCACTTCCTTATTGGGGATATTGAGATTAAGGAACTAGGAAGCTGTTGTACTCCTATATGTTGTACTTTTATAACTAGAGATCAGCTTCAACACTTGCAAATGTGCCACACGGTGTCTCGATATTTCCAACAATTCTGCTGCCGGACACAAGCAATTGGCTTTCGCTTCTGGACCACAGATCAGCTTTACTAATAAAATTTATTAAACATCGAACCAATGTTCAACGTTTGATTAAAAGTATGAGCATTCCACAACCCAGCTTTTCAAGCGGTACTTTGTTCATTGCACTTTTGACCTATTTACAATCATCATAGAAAAATGACTAGCGCAATGCAAGTATATGTTGAGATAGCAGTGAATAGTTTATAACGTTTACATACGCATGAGTGAACGACTATTTAAGAAAGGTTGTTCTTTTCTATGTAGAGGATAGAGCCATATACTTATAATTATATCTGTATTTACATACACTCTTTACCGTATGAAAAGATACATGTATGTATATATACTCTCATCGTACTCTGTGAAAGAGCTTACCTGAGTCAGCTCGGAGTCAACAGAGATTGCCTTTTGTACCTGACAAGCCGTAAGGTAAGGGAATGCGATTGTATTTGTGATACGCAGACCAGGAGCGACGTCAGACACCAGGTGTGATAATATCGTCTTTGTCTTGGCCAGCTGTGACACAGCGTCTTTTATGTTCCTTCTGATGTCATCGTCCAGGTCCTGTTGTGACATGTCAGGCTTCTCAAGTCTGTCACCAAAACACTTTACCTCAATGGCGACAAAGCCATACTGTCGGTGAATAAGAAGCACATCAAAGTCTCCAGCGCTCAAGTTCCGGGACAGAGCAGGAACGAGGTTGGCGGACTCCAGCAGACACGCGACAGCTGCACTATAACAAGGCTGACCCTGGTACTGTCCGAACTGAAGCTGACTCATTGCAACGAAGACTTCTCCGTTCTGTTCAGACATGTTCTGCAGACAACAGAGAACCTGCTGCAGTGCTGCATCATCTCTGACGTCACTGTCGTGAACTGGAGGAGGCTGGCCATCACTGGAATGTCCGGTCGTCGCATGGTTGATGTGGACAGGAGGCAGGAAGTAGGCGCGAGAGTCCAGATTAGGGAACGCGGCCTCAGCCCACTGTCGCCAGAATGTTTGGGCTTCTGCTGAGATCCTGTCCTGCGGGGATGCCTCCTGTATCCACAGTACAATAGGATATTCCTATATTACAATATATGAGTCTATTACATTACAAAATTTATTTAAGAGTAGCTAGGGGTGGGGTGGGTGAGTTGCTAATATCTCACCATCATCATGTATCTTTTTCTCCATTCACCCACGTGCTCTCTGAATCATCTCATAGTTCTCTTCCAGCACGTCGTTACCTCGCTTAACCAAGCAGCTAAACAACGCAGTGTGGTTTTTGCTTAGAACGTGCACAAAGTAGTTTAATCTTTGAAGAAACTATTTACAAATTACTCTGTGAGCGAGAGAGAGAGAGAAAGAGAGAGAGAATTAATTTTCTCTTATTTCGTTTAAACATCTCTCCAACATTCAAGCTGAACACTACCTTAAGATCTGTGGTCTGTTTTTCTGCCATTTCTAATTGTTCTTGTATCCTCCTGATGACGTCGTGGCATCTAGTTCCATATAACGGAGGATCCCCCCACACTTGTAATGTTAGGTCGGCTGTAAGGTGAAGGCTGTTGAATCTGTCTTCTAAAGCTTTTGTCGCATGTATCAGCTTGGGACGTGGTGCAGTCGCTAAAGTTCGCGACATGATACGTTTGTGGGACGTCACAATTCCTAGACGTTGGCCGAGTGAGGTCTTGATGTCCTGTAAAGATTTCTTTACCTCTGAGTGTGAATTGCAACTTATTTCCTTCATTTTGTTCCGAAAATCATCCACCAACTTTTGAAGACGTTCACATACCTTGTCCACTTCTGCCATGTCTTGCTGTTCACGACTGTTCACTTCCTGTAGACGTTTGTCGACTTCAGCTATGGACTGTTCCAGTTCCCGCTCGGCTTTAAGAAGACTGTCTATCATAGATTTCATTGATTGTTCAGCCGACTTCACTTCGTTATTAATGTCTTTTACCTCTGCACACGATCTGTGTTCAGTGACGGCACAAGATGTGCAGACAGAGACGCTGTGATCCGAGCAAAAAAGTGATTGTATGTCGCCGTGGTCAGCACACAGTTCATGACGGCTGGCAGCCAGACGTTCAGGTGTTACAGAGCGGAGATCCTCCACATCGTGTTTACGTGTCCCAGGTATTTTCTTATGCATCTCACAACACGACTGACACAATAAGCCCGGGCACTGCATGCAAAAATACTCAACTCTGACGTCATCGCACGCGCAACAAACACGATTCTTATTGAGTGCAGTGCTGGTGTCCACCAACGCTTCCATCGCAACGTCTGTTGGCAAAGAGTCGACAATATCAGATGAACTGTGGCCTAAATGTTCTTCACCCTGTAGTATTCGACATCTACATAATGGACATCCTTTGTCTGATTTTGAACTCAACCAGGATACGACACATTCCCGACAAAGGAGATGTCCGCAGGGTAAAATTTTGGGTGTAGTGAAGTCATTCGTGCACACGGCACACTCTGTTTCCTTCGGCTGACTTGACGCTGCGGCCATCTTGTGTTTCTTGTCAAGCAGAAATCAAAATAAATATCTTTCGTCTCATTACAATAACTTAATGCTTTAAATATAAATGTATAGCTTGTAAATAACTACGATAAGGAGTTTCTAAACAAAGAAACTGGCTCTAATAAAGAAGGAACAGAATTACTTTCATATAAGAATATTCATTATGAAATGATCATGCCTTTTCATGAAAGCTGTGTATAACTAAAAGAAATGGAAATCGTGTATTGTATTTAATAGAATCGGGCATTGTTTGTACGAGCTTTTTTCCGGTTTCTAATATCCTTCCAATGTTGCATTCTTCGATGTATGTTTTAGGGTAAATAGAGATTTTTGTTGTACTTGCATACGGGTGCTTAATTCATATAAAGAAATTTTAATTTTAAGAGCAGTTACTTCAGATGCATATAAAATAAGCAAACATTTTCCTCCCCCCCCAAAAAAAAATCACCACTAAAGTTCAGTACATTCCCCCCTCCAAAAAAAGATAAAGAGATAGAAAAAGTATGCATTTTAAATCAGTCTTATTAATACCTTTAGTAAAACTGATAATTGGAATAGAAAAGGTTTCAATGACAGCTGTTTTTCATATTAAAACTTCAAGACACCGATAGAGTTTGGCTTTTGAATAATAAGTTTGCAATCCGACCTCGATCGGTCCCATAGAATAATTATATTTCGGAGAAGTAAAATGTGGTAAGATAACACATTATCACATGGCGTTCACACAATGATTTATGAGACAGTTTCACATAGAACATATTGCACGACTTATTTTGCACACACATACAGACGAAAACACACGCATATCACACAATAATACCTTAAACAATCACACCTGTACAGCTGTTTTTATTCTATAGTACATCTATATTTTTCCAAACGCGGTCTTCTTGTTACATTTTGTTTTTGTTTATTAAAAGAAAGTAAGTACGCTTAGTATTCGGAAGTTATAATCAGTCATTTTCTTGATCTGCTTTTACCCACCCACCCACCCCGTCTATCTTTGGCCCCCTCCTCTCCTATCTATCTCCTCTTCCATTTAATTCCCTCTTATGCCGCTACAATAAAAGCAGTATGGATAACTGATTGGTCATTTTCAATTTGTATTGACTATTGAGACTTCTGTCAAGAAGTCCTAATGCATCACTCAATCGTGACGTAGAATCCTACCTAGAGTAGAGTCCTCGGGTGACGGGGCATTTTTAGCCTTTTTTCAAAAATTCATTAAAAAATCCCCCAAAACAATAAAAACATAAAAGAAAACTCTTACCGTGTATCTTGGACCTAGTTCCATAATTTTGTAAATCGTTTGATGGAAACACAACTGAAGTTGAAGAAATCAAAAAGTCCTCGCCATTCCTTAAACAGATGTCTCAATACTATTTATAACACGTGCTCGCTGGTTTTTCTCTTCCTAATCACTCTCTTGTGTCTTTCAGGCACAAATAATCTTGTCTTCATCCACTTTATCACAGTAAATTTCCAAAACAATGTCATTTTCCTCATCAGCGCATCATTTGAAGAGTAAATCTAGCATTTCTCAAGAGACAAAGCACGTGGATAAACACAACACAGCCATTTTTAACTCGCTTGGAATTGTGGTCGAAACCGAGCTAAACGTAGTAAAAGGGAAGCAACTCGTGAAGAAATGATTCAGCTTTCGAATGTAAGAGTTCTTTACCTTAGACGATTAGCGATTCTCCATAAATAAATTGTCAAAGTTGCATCGTTTATTTCCCGCATTCGCTCGTAAGCGTGGCCTATGCTGCAGGGGTTTATTCCCCGCACACGGGGCGATTGTGATAAACAAATAAATAAATAAATTATTAACAATCCGTCTATACAATCATCCCAACAATATCTGAGGCACCTCCGTCGTGCAGTTTTTTTTCTGTCCACACAGAATCATGTAAGTACAGATTAAGAAGTTATGAGCAAAAGCTCGAAGGCTATTTATAGAAATGCGTCTAGAAAGAAACTTGGTAAGTCTACACATGTGGATTGTCCCGAAGATGTAGACCATATAGAAATTCGGTCTTTTGACCCAATTTGTGAACCAACGTTAACAATGCAGATTAATTTTAGACAACCAAGCCTATAAATGGGGTTTTGGTGGTGTGTAATAGAGTTTTGTAATGTTGTGTAGTTTTGTGTTTTGTTTTCTTCGTAATATTTGTCTTAAACTGCTAGCAGCTGGCGCGCATGAATTTCTCTTTTGAGATAAGTGTTCGTGTATCTTGTAGGCCTTGTTTTGTAATGAAAAAGAAAGTAACATAAACAGAACGTTTACAGTTTTTCAACGTTGTTATTATCACAATGTTTGCGAGCACCAGGTGTTTAAGACTTTTTAGTACGGCTGTAAAGTTTTCCACTAACTTGTAGCTCCCTCACAACCCTCGAGCACAAGTGGTTACAAGCTAGGTAAACCGTGAAATACAGATTTACCTAACACCGAATTGAAATCTAGCCGACGCACACAGCCCTCACTCTAGGCTTGCACGGCGCAGATATAACCATATAAGTATAACTTACACTAAAAGTTCTTTAGGCAGGAGTAACTCTACTCAGTTCCTCTACGGTGATTGCCGCTGGTCGAAACAACGTGAAAAGATATGACAGCTAACCGAGACTGCCAAATTAAACTTGCTATATATATATATAGAACGTAGTTAACCCCAGCGCTGCTGTTCGTACAGACGAACAGGCAAGTTACAACTACAGTACTAGGGCTGAACTCAACGTTCCCCGCCCAACCAGCTGACGCACAACAGTTAGAGACAAGACAAAAAAAATGTGATAGTTCAATAAATGTGAATCTGGCGTGACGTTACAAGAAAATGATTTTTAGTACATCCCGGATGAGCCCCCATGTTTGTAGCGTTTTATCGGGTGAGCTGGAGTTTGGGGAAGAGATAAGTAATGTAATCCCCTAAAGCTAACCCCCTTTTCAATCAAAAGGGACACGACCAGATAATTCAACACATTTATTGAACTACGAACATACAAGGATAGCAGAGGAAGGGAAGAGTTGGATGAACAAAGATGCAAACGTGTGTGTGTGTGTGTGTGTGTGTTGGTGTGTGCGTGTGTGTGTGTGTGTGCGAGTAGTAAAATTAATGTGAAGTATTTCACAAATCTCAGAACAGGAAGTGAAATAAACAGTGTACAATTAAACTAATACAATGCCTAAAAAAAACTTGTGGTAAATTATAATCCAATCAGGAACAGAATAATCAACACAGTGAATGATCACACTCAATAGTGGTCCGCAGTCGTAGTCCGTACGTAGGAGACAGTATCTGTCAGTAGACTCGGAATGCAGAGACGCGAAGTCCGGTCTGTAGAGCGTAACTCCAGGAAGAACAGGATGCAAGGTTGGAGGTGAACTGAAGACCCAGCTACGCCTCTGACGGAGATTCACATCAGTTCGACCTGGTCCTCGGGTGGATATCTGGTACAATGAACAACGTAATATAGAGTCCGGTTAGGTGCCCTTGGAGTGTCCTTGACCAACCGTTACAAGAAAAACTCCTTGCTCCTCGTAGATTTCTGATCTAGAGGAACGTCCAATCACTACTAGTCTGCTCATTCACAGTCTACTACTAGACTAACAATGTCGAGTTGCAGGAACATGGAGAAACAACACTGACTGCTTACACTGTTAGGTCCTCTACTCATCGATGGCCCAACAACGTTCTTGTCTCTTTCCAAACAGGAGAAAGTTGACAAAAAAATCTCGCAGTGGAAGCACACAAAAACTTCCCAGGACGAGAAACAAGCGGGTTCAGTTATCTCACAAATCGTTTACTAAGTAGCTATACGGGGCCAGCCTACAGCGAAGTACGTATAGCGACGGTTGACCGTTAAAGTTTCCTCAAACCAGAAATGCGTCTCAACACTTCGCTGCCTCCTGCTAGACTCCCAGAAAAACGTTAAACTCCTCCCGAGATCTTTTCATTCCCATGCCAACCCAGCTTCCTCTCTTCCCATTGGATGGAGAAAGCTGAGTCTTACGCGTTTTTGATAATGAAAAATGACTTTCTCGCCGTCACTAACGTTGTCAACTTTCTTGAATGAAAAGTTACAATGATATGAGAACATACAAAGTTCTTTAACAATGGCGCTGGGAAAACCTTCCACATGGTAACAAGTATGGTGGACAGAATGACACGTGGCCGGAAGCTGGGATAGTGTGTGAGGCTTAGAGACACAGAGACATTGATGCAGAGATGGGGAGAGTAGAGAGACAAATGGGAAAGAAGACAGATGGACAAAAGATAGACGGAGATAGGTAGACAGGAGGATTATAAGCCCAAGGGAGGCAGAGTTTATGTACAGCGGATCCACAAAAGAATTGCTTTTTGAAAGATGACATAAATGCCGGTGATATTTCCACATTCCAACGAAGTCTCCACAATAAGAGAAAAAAGAAAGAAGAAAAAGAAATAACTAAAGAAAGAAAACTTCAAAAATGAAAAAAGAAAGAAAAAAGAAAGAAAGATAAACAGAAAGGGTTAAAAAAACCACATGAACTAAGAAGCAGAGTTTACAGTTTCCAAATATCTTGATTTTATAATCTTGGACCCTGGATTAAATATGGTCCTCACAGTCCTTATCAACATTAGGTAGTGAGAAATGTTGTGCGTAATATATGTTTTGGTTGTAGAACTACGAAATGCATTAGTAGATGTTTGTAGAACTAAGAAAAATGTTACAACTCAGAAATCCAGAGGTAACTAGAGAAACCTAGAGAAACCAAGACAAACCCTGAGGAAACCACCTGAGACACAAAATTAATTTTACAAATATCGGTTTGGCTGTGTGTAGGAGATTTAATGTGTTTTACGGAGCGTGTCAGTGTCTAATTCTTTCCGTTTGTCATTCTATTTTCCTGCTTCTTCTGTATGGACAGCCTTCGTCACGAGCACAAGACGCCGTTATATGACATGTAAACAATAAACAAGCAGTAAGTCTTCCAGGTCTTCATCCACGTTACATCCGCGCCCAATATTTTTTTCAGATGCTGCCGCAATAGTTTAGAGAGACGCTCGATATGCGATTCCATTTGTTTCAAGAAATCTGACACAAACAATATATTTTTGATACTAATACAACAAATCAGTATGTTTACAACGCTTATGTAAGAATGGCAGGAAAATTTATAAACGTTATTACTCTTATAATAATAAATCTGCATCGATATTTTTTTGTAGGGGCGAGCGAGCCTAAGATTTTGTACTCAGCCATACACGCTGACCGCTAATATCTAAAAAAAAAAAAATAGTGGGTTGCACTGTGGAAGCCAAAAAGCTAAGGCCACAAGGATTTTGTCACACGAAATGACACAAAAACACCACAACCGCCACGCATCCCCCTCCCCCACACGCCCGCGCACGCACGCACGCACGCACACACATGACCTAAGCTGATTCATATCGTGAAAGAAGCTTACACATTGAAATCAGCCGATGTAGTCTTTAGTTCAATAAATTCCAATAAAGTTAATAAAACCCATGGGAAAACATCGTGCCCCCTGCTGCGGTTAATTTATTGCTAAAGAGATAACGGATAAGCATTACACGAATACATCACGTTTATTGACCTGTCTGGGGCCCACCAAAACAGGCTAGGTGAACTGAGCAGACGACGTTTGTTGAAAACTGCTTAGGATGGTCTTGATATTAAATTCCCTGTCCATCCATCCACCCAAACTGATAAAAGGTAATCGGCAGACGAACATAATTTTCCTGCGTACTTTATAGAGCTTTTTGAACAATAAGTACAATCAATGAGTACAGAATCGACTGTTTTGGTCTTGAACTAATTAAATCTCTCTCCCTCCTCACACACCCTCCCTCTGCTCTCTGTCTCTTCCACCCTCCCAACACACAGACACACATATTACGCAACGGTATGCAGGGAGGCAAGCAGCTATAGCCCGCCTCTTCTGTGTGGTTTTAATTCTTTTCCACAGACGGATCGACAGACAGACGTATTTTTGGAGCTTACCTAATAGACACGAGAGCAAGGCGAGGGTAAATGCAGTGCTGGCCGCCATGTTGTCTGCAGGTTGGTTTGTCGATGAATGTGCAGCGTGAAATCACTGGCAGCCTCACTGGTGTTATCAGCCCGCTAGAGAGGTAGGAAGGTCAGGAGAAGGAGAGGGACATCTTTTTTGGATCATGTGCTTCACGTCACAGCAGGTTTGATCAGAGTTGCCTGGCGATCGCGCAGAAGGTGAGTGGTTGGCTGTGTTCTGCACACGGTGCGAACCAGGGGCCAGTCGCACGGCTTTAGCCTAATCTAGGCCCATCGTACGCTCGAATAAACACTTTAGTCCAGACTACGTAGGCCACGAAGGGCGAGACGAACCACTTCCGTCGGACTACGAAGACACTAAATAGTTGATTTGGTTTCGTCGTGAGAGCCACTCCGAGTATTTTTAAATATATTTTTATTGCAAGTGGGACAAAACTGACGTCACAACAGCAGAGGAAAGCGTTTGGCACGTGTTCGTGAGGTCGTCAACCAGACTGGGCTTCCCTGATGGCGTCTGGAACCGGGGTGCAGTGGGATGGAGGTTAGAGGGAGGGGGGTGAGGGTTAGGTGTGGGCAAGACCTACACTGTTTCACCACTAACTATAACCGCCTCCCCCCCTCCCACCAGACCGCCTCAGTAGTCTAGTGGTTAAGCCGTCCGCTTCCGAGGCGGGAGGTCGGTGGTTCGCATCCCGGCCGAGTCATACCTAAGACTTAAAAATTGCCAATCTAGTAGCTGCCCTGCCAGACGCCCGGCGCTAAAGGGAACAGTACTAGGACCGGTGTCAGTATAATGTGACTGGGTGGGACTGAGGCCCGTGTTGCGCCATCAGTCCCACGTGTGGCAGCACGTAAACTTTGTCTTAGCAACACCGTCCTGATATGCACATAGTTTGCGGCTGGACGTTAAGCACCAATTCCCCCCCCCCACAACCACAACCACCACCACCACCACCACCACCAAGCAGTCACGGCCTTTCGCCATACCCGTGCAGCTGGCTACAGGGTCATTAGGCATCTCCAGTTCTCAAGCCCCCATCCCTGAAGCCCGCGGTCTTATCGCAGCGGTCGTTAAACTGCTTGTAGGCACTTGCGCGCTGGCTTTGAGTCTCATGCATGCGTGACTGCGTTGTCTGCCCCTGGCTAGAGAGGACTGGAGTCATATCGGGATGACACTTTTTTATTATTATTTGAAAGGTCCTCGCTCTCAGCCTCTTGAAAGTACAATTTCAACCCTCAACCTCCTCCCTCTGTCTTGCACAAAGAGCGACATACGCATGTACTGCCACAATAATAATATAAAATATTTATATAACGATCTATCGCTCACCTGAGCAAACAAAGCTTTATAGCACACACACACACACACATTACACTGGAATCTATCCTTTATACACACATATAGACTACACAGGGGGTCACTCGTAAGCAAGACAAAAGAAACTGTTCTTAAAACTCACAGTACGGAAGAAATTTGAGACAGAGATATGCGGATACTGGCGGAAAGAGAATTCCAATCTGTTGCAGCAGAGAAGAAAGATCGATGTCCGAAAGACTTTCTTGTGACCTTGTGAACGACCAGGACGGAGGCATCAACAGAAGAGCGGAGGGTTCTAGGTGGAGTATAAGGACGGATGAGGTCTGATAGATAGGATGGTCCTGTCTGATATAGGGCACTATGGGATAGACATGCAATTTTGTATTTGATTCGATCTTCAATCGGTAGCCAGTGCAGTTTTTGCAGGTGAGAGGTAATGTGGTCAGCTTTCCGAAATTTTCAAAATCAGTCGAACAGAGTTGTTCTGCAGCTTTTGAAGTCTGTTTAGAAGATACTGTGGACAGTTATAGACAAGAGCGTTGCAGTAGTCCAGTCTAGAAAGGATGAAGGCGATGAGAGTTTGAGCGGCTTTGTCTGTGACGTCATGAAGAATGGAGCCAATTCGTCAGAGTTCATAATTTACCGTGCGAAAGAAATTAATAACATGAATTTGCATTGTAAGGTGGATATCCAGAGTAACACCAAGGTTCTTTACAGATTGTGAGACAACATTAGAATTTCCAATAAGTATAGATTGGGTTATCGAAAGGGCTGTAGACATGGGAGGTGAGGAGACTATCATGGTTTGTGATTTGGTGTCATTTAGTTTCAGTTTGTTGAATGTCATCCATGACTTGACCTCACAGATACAGTCTTATATTGAGGCAATGGGTGTGGCTAATTGTGCAGGTGCAGCAGATTTCTGCAACTGTGTGACGTAAGCAAAACAGTGGTGAAGAACCAAAAGGGAAGAGATGATTTCAGATAGTGGTATTGTGTGTAAGATAAACAGAACGGGACCGAGTACAGCTCCTTGTGGAAGGCCCTATCAAACAAAAGCAGGAGTTGAAACCAGTTTAAGTGCCAAAAATACCAAAGGAAAAATAAATTCGATCAAGGAGAATATTATGGTCAATTGTATCGAATCCCGCAGACGGTCGAGAAGTGAGAGGATGGAAAATGATTAAGTCAAGGAATAACTCAAGACATGACACATATGCCTAACTGAATGCAGTTTTATCTTCTGTTTATATATTCTGTCATATGGGAAGATAAAATAACGTCATTCGTGAAACTATAGCAAAAATGAGCGCGTGGACGCTGGAAATTTAAAAAAAAAAAAAAGCTGTGTGGGACTCTTCGATACACGATACAGAGACAGACACAGACAGACAAACAGCAATATAGATCTCACCATGCAGATTAGTGTGTGTGTGTGTGTGAAAAAAACATCTGTGTGTCTTTATCGGTGTCTAATCTGTCTTTATTTATAGTTCTGTTGTATATGTGTCGAAGGGGATATGCGAGCATAGTCCTAAAAGTTGTTGATCCAATCCCTCGTCTAAGGTTTGATGTTCATTCACTGCGCGCACATCGATTGTAAATGGAAGTCAGTCATCGCTGCTTATACAACATCCCTCAAACATATCAAAAACAGTCACAACACAGTAATAGGCTGTCAAAGGGTATTTTTATGAAGGAGGTTATAATAAGAGGAGACAATTTGCACGTGCATTGATATAAAACATAGGGAATAAAAATTGAATGTAAAACAAGGGAACTGTACCAAGCTAGAAAAGGGACAAAGACGAAGACAATCTACATGTTTCGGGGCACTACCCCTTCATCAGGACGACACAAAAACGACGACAAAACGAAAAGGAAAAAGACTTATCTGCAGTAGATGTGGTGCGTTGGCTGCAAAGCAGGAGAATGGAAAATTGAGGTAACCAGCTTGACAAATAAAAGGTATCATGACATAAAACGATGTCATGGAGCGGGTTCGCTCCGTAAACCTTTTTTGTCCGGCTCTTACTGGGTGGACGCGGGCTGCGAGGGAAGCATTGCCAGCTACAGGAGCAGCTAGCGGGTGGAAGTGTGGCGGATACCGCATTTTGTGTTTCTTACACGTACAAACCATAAAATAAAAGACCTAAAAATATATCTACAGAAACATTGAAAATATGTGATGAATAGTGTGCAGTTTGCTCTTCCTGTTAGTGTAAAAGACAGTTTAGCAGAGTGAGAAGGAAATAAAGAAATTACGTTGAAAGGCAGTTTAACTACCTAACGTGAATACATAAAGATAAGACATATGCCTACAAACTGATCTAATCTATTAAGAGGTTTGATGAGTTTACTATCTAAAGAAAGAGTATATCGAGTAGAATCAAAGGATGTTAGTTGTTAGTGTCTGTGACTATCCTAAAAGGATATAGAAGCCTTTAGAGAGTGAACCTAACCAAACACGCTATAAGATGATACAGCGCGTCACAGCCACGGTTCGCTGGCAGTACTCGACCCAGGTACCGCCCCCCGGCGTCCGCTGTGGTGTGAGCGTGGTGGCCAAAACCGTCTCCGTAATGGCTGCGTCCATCACAACGACAATGATAGCATGAACGACCGTAACTAGAGGATGGCGTGAGGAAGATTTGTAATTATGTTATGCAAACTGTTAACACTTCATCTCTACATTCACAACCACGTGCCTGTTCCTCCCTCCCCTCCGCCCCAGGTCTACGTGGCGAAGTGGTTAGAACGCCGGCTTCCATACCTGAAGGTGCGGGTCCGATAACTCCTGCACCAGCCCGCACTTTCTCCAGCTGGGGACAAGTGACAGGTGTTTGAGTAAGATGGCTAGTGGTCAAATGAGGCAATCAGAAGTCGTGACGTACACCGGGACATGAGATCAATGCGGACAGGAAAACCAGTCACCAGACAGACGACGACTTTTCTCTCCAGGCCACGAACATGATTTCCATGCGCCACCCACACCACGTCACTTCGGGCCGTGGCCACGTCCTCAATGTGGTTATCCGTCATCACAAGAACTGGGATACCCGCTTCTGTCAGTCCCGTCACCACAGCCGACTGGTCACTGACGCGATAGTCACACAACACCAACACGTCTCTCCACTGTAAGTACGTTGTTGTTGTACCGCCGCTGGTGGTGATGACGGTTGCAGACTTTTTGGCGACGTTTACTGTAAACATTCAGTGATCTTTCATTAAGTCGCTTGTCAGAGACGCAATGAACACAAGCAAAATGACTCACGGTGTTACGACGCACACGCGCACACGCGCACAAGGAACAAGCAATAGCCTCTTACAGTTATAACGTAGCACGTACACACGTACTAAAACTGTCTTTTGCACGAACACGCTACCTACCCGGAACACCAACACACAGACTGTGTAGGAAGCTGGCCACCTCACGACCGCACGTGACACAATCCTGTGGCGAGCCACCTGAGTGATCTGGACCTCGGTGATACAGTCGTCTGACTGGCGGGCCGTCTGTGTGGTCGGCCACACCCCGCTCACTGTACGGCTGGACATAACGCTTCTTAGTGATTTCCCTGTCCTGCTGAACTTCCCTGACGACGCCAGGCGGAGAGCGGAGGGGTCTGGTTAAATATTCCACGTGCCAGGCGGGGGGTGCGTTTTCATCGTAAAAACTAGCCGCCCACAGATGGACACCCGGAACTTGTGTCAGCAGCTTGCCACAGAAAGTCAGGAAGTAGTTTGTCCGCCCCCTGTCACAGACATGAGTGTTACAGAGGATAGAGCAGCTTGTCACAGACAGTCTGCAGTGTTACACAGGGAATGACAATACGCGTGTTACACTGTGTACTGTTGAGGATATGTGTCCACATTTGTTCAAGATGTATCAGAATGTGACGTAAGTTTTTGATGACGTTATAATGTAAGTTACATGAAGTTATAGTAAATGTCTTTTTTCTAATAAATCGGTCCGGCTAGTTGGCTGTGTTGTGACAGTAGTCCCAGTGTGGAGGGACGTTAAGAGCTGCTCACAGGTGGCAATTGTCACCATTTGCGCAAAACAAAAGATGGCCGTTTGTCGCACCTATTTCCACGACATATTCTCAGATGTAGAGATGTGTCGGCACAACTTCACCCCTACACACACATTACGTTGCCTAGCAGCAGCACGTGACTGTCCAAGCTTGGGTCGCCCGTGTGTCTGTGCCGGGAACGCCTAGTAATCGGTACACACTTTTTTTAAAGGGGGAGGGTCGGGAGTTCAACAGCAGGTAAGCCAGACCTCTCCTTGTCAAGACTGAAGACATTTTCGGGTGTTTTTCCAGTATTTTAAGAATAAAATTTACTGTGTAGTTTCAAAACTGCTGAGTCGTTGAAGGCAGACTTTCTAGGAACTTCTCCAAAACTAAAATATTATGGGATTTTTGACATCGCGTGATGTGACTGTATATTATGGCCTGCAGCCCATCGAAGCTCGCTTGTTTACTTATACAACATGTAGAAAACATCTAAAAATCGTTGACGTTATTTAGCCAGTGGTCAGCTGTCAAAGGTGACAGAGCCTTATAGCAATTGACTTGAAGTACAGTAGCGAAATCGAAGCAGGGATATAATTCAAGTCCGAGAACTTGACTAGAGTTAGCAGAATGCGAGTCTGCTGTTGTATGTACATCCCTAACTGGAAGACATTTTAGTAATTGTTACAGAGTCGATGCTCTGGCAGTTGCTTCTATTATTCTGATTTCGCGTCCGCTAGAGCGTCTGGGCCCACGGACAGTTGTGCTAAGGATAGCACAATTAGACCACGTAGGAATCCGCGGACTTGGCGAGTTTGTCCCTATTTCCGGAGAGAAAGAGCCAAACGACAACGTACGAACTTTAAGAGAAGATAGGCACTCTTGATCGTCGTCTACGCTGAACGTTAAAGTTGGAATATTGCTAAACACCCATGTGTACTTTGGTTAAGGAACTTTGAAAAGAACTTTAGTTACTAGCTCGTAGGCAACCACGACTTGACCAGTGCGCTCTGTATCATCGCCGTCTTCAGTTTCATTGCCTGTCTACTGTATCCTCGCCCATCTTCATTCTCATCGCTAGCCTACTTTCATCGTTTGTCTACTGTATCATCCCCCGTCGCGTCCTCACTATTGATGCGAATACATGCGTGTTATGGTGTGTGTGTGTGTGTTTGTTGATGGTTACGAGTAGATGTTAATACGAGTTGTGATACGGCAGCGTGCATTAAAAGTGGACAGACGAGAGTAAGAGTGGTGAAAGAGTTAGACCGTGTGTGATAAAGAAAAAAAGAGAGGCAGGCCTCAGCAATGTCTTCACAACTCTCGTTCCTCGTGTACTTTGTGTTGTGAGAGCTGTGAGTAAGCGTCCACAACCTTCATCGCCTGAAGTGTGAGTGAAGGGTGAGTGAGGGCGTGACGGGGCTATATAAATAAATATATATATATATATATTCAAGATTACAGAGGACGTGCATGAAAACGCTACAGACACGAACAATCTTGCTGCCTGCGTATGTTTTATTCACTAAACTTTCATGAAATAAAGAATTTTGAGCCTATTTGTGTGACCAAGCGATGTGTTTGAGGAAGACAAAACATGACACGAACCACACGTGCCTGTTTTCAAGCCAATCGCAAATAAGCAGAAATTATTCAAGGACCCTCTTATCACAAATCTCTTTTCTAGACGTATGTTTGTCCTAATGTATGTTCACGGTTTACCATATTCCACTCTATATTTATTGATTTTACCTTCATTTTTACCTGTATCTGTCCCTTCTGTTATTCTCTCCCTTTTCTGTGTCAACGTCTAACGCTATTAATTAATGACGTCACCACACGTGCTACACACATGACGTCAAGCATGTCACACACTTACTCTGGAATTTCATCAACGATGACGTACAGCGAGCTTCTACTCGCCGCCAGTGACAAGTCGTTCACGGCCTTCGCCACGTCTTTCTGATAGAAATCATACTGCAGGAGGTGAGGCTTTCCGGGTGATGCCACTGACCTCAGCTGCGTGCTGACAATCTGCAGCAATAGGTGGTACAACATGCTGCACGCTGCACGACTCCCACGCCAAGTACTCACAATGTGGACGTCGTGGCCACATCTCATCCATTCTGTTGCCTTCAGCAGCAACACCACAGATTTACCTGTGCCGGGCGGGCCGGCTACAAAGACTCTGCGATACCCTGTGCTGAGCAGGTGAACTTGCTCTGGGAACAGAGCTATTTGAACAGCATAGCACTCTCCCGTCAACGACACGGCCTGACCCAGGTTCTTGACAAACAGGCGTGGGGGAGATGTACATGGCACAGTCACTGTTGTTGCCGGACCACAAAGTCTGCCCATTAAAAAAAAAGATCGCACAGTAACGCGATTATCATATTACAATTACGATTGCATATAGCATTGATTTATAGATTGCTATGTCATTGTTTTTTCGATATATCATATACTTTTTCTGATTAATTTCATCACACTCTCCGCTTAAGTCCCCAAGCTGTGGTTGTCTATGTAGTGCATACAGTATTTCTCTTTCTCGCTGGCACAGTATAAGAATAAATTTACTATTGTGTAAGACTGTGCGTGTGAAAATTTTAGCAGCATTGAAGCGTTTTTTGTCAACAGAAGTGGAGCTCAGTTTTGTTGGGTAGCGAACATGCCTTTGTGTCACTAATGTTTGACATTTCTTACAAAGAGCTAAGTAAAGTGTTTTATTTAACTTCATGTCACACATTTCGCTGTCCAACAAAAAAAGGCGGGGGGTGGGGGTGGGGGTTGGGTGACGGGAGGTGGGGTGGGTTGGGGCTAAACAACGTACCAGTAAGTCAAACTTAGGAGATTATTTATGTGGTTATAAAATTAAAGAATAAACCCTTTCAAACAATGTAACTGTACAGTACCTTTCCAAACAAAGTCTTAGTCTGAATCTTTCGAATAAGAAATTATTAACAAACCAGAGCGCAGATTTTTTGTTCATCCAGTTTGATTTGACTAGTCGTCTTCAACAAAGTAGAGACTTGAGTAGACGGCGTAGATCTCGTCAGACGACAACGGCTAGCAAAAACACATCTAGTCTAACCGTATTGCGTTCATAAATTTTGAAAAATTACCTCGTCGATTCTGACGGTGGGGTAAGAATGGACTGACAATGGTAGAGCAACGTACGGAGTTGGGCTGTTGGATTTCCCACGGCTGGGATGTGTGTCAGCAAGAAATTGTTAAGACAATCGCATGACACCACCGGGAAGGGGGGCACAGGAGGGGGGATAGATCACGTACAGCGGAGGGCGCTGCCAGTTGAAGAATAAAGTGAGCAGAAACACTCTGGGCTCAGACTTTGGGTTTTGCTTGCTAGTTACCGGACTTTTGGAGGCTTGGCTACTGGAAGCTGAAAAGAGAGTATGTTCATAGATGCCAGCGAGATGTTACCATAAGCCAGGAGAGTGTGCTACTGTCTATTACACTAGATGAAGCAGTCAACAGAGAGACAGAGAGAGAGGGAGAGAAAGAGAGAGAGAGAAGGTTCAATAGTCACTAAACGTGTTTTATTTAGGGGGGGGGGTAAAAGAAATAAGGTCGTGTTGTCAAGCCGACCTGCAAGGGACAAAAGTAGATACACGAAGGATTTGAAACGTGCACACCTTGTCTTCAGTCACCAGTAGGGCAATAGAAGGAAGGATGCTGGTGAGATGAAGGTGACTGAGTGATATTCACACACGCCATAGTTAACAGTTTCAAAAGAGTTAATAAAATGTTGTGACGCCAAACACGCATCTATTATCAGTGTCGAGACGCGCACGAGGCAAATGACAAAAAGCCCGAATGGCAATGGATGGACGCATGGCTTGGTAAGTCAACAACACGAGTCAGCATGAGATTTTGCATACTGTAACAATGGCATGTTACAGTGTGTTACAGCCTGTTGATTGACTTCGTCATCAGGTGCTCACTTCACCCAGTTCTCAAAACGGGTGGAGGAGTAGGAAAGCAAATCTATATTATGAAAAATGCATACAGGTAGGTGCACATTATAGACGGCTTTCAATTAATTCCTGTGTTTACGATCTGTGTACTCAGGGAATATCCACTACAATTCAGAGTGTATGTTCTTAGGTTCTAACACTCACGTGGCCAACAGTGTCTTGTAATTCTCAAAGGTCATGTGACTGTCAGGCCCAGACACAGCCACCCGTCGCTGCCACCAGTCCCCGAGTTCCCTCAGCACGTCACTACTGACGTCCCATGGCGTCTTGGGGTCAGACAACTGATCAGAGCACACACACAGACCGGTGATGTCAGCGGGATCTGTTGTTCCCAAACACCGACAGAGATCCTGTTTGAAGGAAGAGAGTAAATCATACAAAGTGACAGAGCTCGGTATTCTCTGAACTACACAGACTTAATACTACCTCTAAATACGCGTGTAAACTAATGGTAGATGAACAAGCCAGCACTCTCCACTAGGACTCGCAAGAGTTGTCAAACGACTGACAGTGTAAACTAATATCATTATAGAAAAGTGGGGCGAAAAAACAACCCATGACAAAACGACAGCTTCTTGATTTTTCGAGGATATTTCATGTTAACTGTCAGTCACTTCCTAATTGGTGATATTGAGATTAAAGAACTAGGAAGCTGTTCTCCTACGTGTTGTACGTCTAGACTAGAGATCAGTTTCAACACTTGCAAATGTGCCACACGATGTTTCGGTATTTCCAACACTTCTTCTGCCGGACACAAGCAATTCGCCTTCGCTTCTGGACCACAGATCAGCTTTACTAATAAAATTCTTAAACATCGAACCAATGTTCCACGTTTGTTTAAAAGTACTAGCATTTCACAACCCAACTTTTCAAGCAATACTATGTTCATTGCACTTTTAAAAACCGATTTACAATCATCAAAGAAAAAAGACTAGCGCAATGCAAATATATGTGGGGACAGCAGTCAATAGTTTATAACGTTTACATACGCATGAATGAACGCCTTTATAAGAAATGTTTTTCTTTGTTATCTAGAGAATGGAACCATACACTTATAATTATGTCTGTATTTACATAGCCTCTTTACTGTATGAAAAAATACATGTATGTATATATACTCCCATCGTACTCTGAAATAGCTTACCTGAGTCAGCTCGGAGTCGACAGAGATTGCCTTTTGTACCTGAAAAGCCGTAAGGTAAGGGAATGTGATTGTGTTTGTGATACGCAGACCAGGAGCGACGTCAGACACCAGGTGTGTTAATATTGTCTTTGTCTTGGCCAGCTGGGACACAGCGTCTTTTATGTTCCTTCTGATGTCATCGTCCAGGTCCTGTTGTAACATGTCAGGCTTCTCAGGTCTGTCACCAAAACACGTTACCTCAATGGCGACTAAGCCATACTGTCGGTGAATAAGAAGCACATCAAAGTCTCCAGCGCTCAAGTTCCGGGACAGAGCAGGAACGAGGTTGGCGGACTCCAGCAGACAGGCAACAGTTGCACTATAACAAGGCTGACCCTGGTACTGTCCGAACTGAACCTGACTCATTCCAACGAAGACTTCTCCGTTCTGTCCAGACATTTTCTGCAGACAACAGAGAACCATCTGCAGTGCTGCGTCATCTCTGACGTCACTGTCGTGAAATGGAGGAAGCTGGCCATCTCTGGACTGTCCGGTCGTCATGTGGTTGATGTGGACGGGAGGCAGGAAGTAGGCCCGAGAGTCCAGATTAGGGAACGCGGCCTCAGCCCACTGTCGCCAGAATGTTTGGGCTTCTCCTGAGATTTTTTCCTGTAGAGATGTATTCTCTATCCACAATACTATACGATGCTACTATATTACAATATATGAGTCTATTATATTACCAAATTTATTTAAGAGTATCTAGGGGGAAGGTGGGTGGGTTGTTAAGATCTCACCATCTTCATGTATCTTTTTCTCCATTCATCCACGTGCTTTCTTAATCATCTGATAGCTCTCTTCCAACAGTTCATTTAGTCGCCTTTCGTGCTGCGTGAGAATTAAATTCTATGCATCTAAACAACGCCGTGTGGTTTTTGTTTAGAACGTGCACAAAGTATATTAATTGTTGAAGAAAGTATTTACAAATTACTATGTGTGAGAGAGAGAAAGAGAAAGAAAGAGAGAGAGAGAGACAAGCAATTTTCTCTTATTTCGTCTATAACAAACATCTCTCCAACATTGAAGCTGAACACTACCTTAAGATCTGTGCTCTGTTTTTCTGCAATTTCTAATTGTTCTTCTATCCTCCTGATGACGTCGTGGCATCTAGTTCCATATAACGGAGGATCCCCCCACACTTGTAGGTCGGCTGTAAGGTGAAGGCCGTTGACCCTGTCTTGTAAAGCTTTTGTCGCATGTTTCAGCTTGGAACGTGGTGCAATCGCTAGAGTTCGCGACATGATACGTTTGTGTGACGTCACAAATCCTAGACGTTGGCCTAGTGAGGTCTTGATATCCTGTAAAGATTTCTTTACTTCTGAGTGTGAATTGCGACTTTTTTCCTTCATTTTGCTCCGAAAATCATCCACCAACTTTTGAAGACGTTCACATACCTTGTCCACTTCTGCCATGTCTTTCTGTTCACGACTATTCACTTCCTGTAGACGTTTGTCTACTTCAGCTATAGACTGTTCCAGTTCCCGCTCGGCTTTTAGAAGAATGTCTATCATACATTTCATTGATTCTTCAGCCGACTTAATTTCATTTTTAATGTCTTTTACCTCTGCCCATGATCTGTGTTTAGTGATCGCACAAGATGTGCAGACAGAGACGCTGTGATCCGAGCAAAAAAGTGATTGTATGTCGCCGTGGTCAGCACACAGCGCATGACGGCTGGCAGCCAGACGTTCAGATGTTACAGAGCTGAGACTCTCCACATCGTGACTACGTGTCCCAGGTAGTTTCTTATGCACCTCACAACACGACTGACACAATAAGCCCTGGCACTGCACGCAGAAATACTCAACCCTGACGTCATCGCACGCGCAACAAACACGATTCTTATTGAGTGCAGTGCTGCTGTCCACCAACGCTTCCATCGCAACGTCTGTTGGCAGGGCGTCGGCAATGTCAGATGAACTTTGGCCTGAATGTCCTTGACACTGTACTATCGGATATCTACATAATGGACACCCAGCGTCTGACTTCGAATCCAACCAGGATACGACACATTTCCGACAGAGAAGATGTCCGCAGGGTAAAATCTTGGGTGTCGCGAAGTTATTCCTGCACACGGCACACTTTGTTTCCTTCGCCTCACTTGACGATGCGGCCATCTTGTGTTTCTTGTCAAGCAGGCAGAAATCAAAATAAATATCTTTCGTCTCATGTATGACAACATAATGCTTCGATTATAAAAGTATAGCTTGTAAACATTTACAATAAGGAATTTCTCAACAAAGAAACTTGCTCTAATAAATAGAGAAGACAATTATTTCCACATGAGCTTATTCATTATGAAATGATCATGCCTTCTTATGAAATTCTGTATAACCAGAAGAAATAGAAATAGAAATCGTGTGTTGTATTTAATAGAATATGACACTGTTTCTGCTAGCTGTTTGTCGGGTTTCTAATATCCTTCGATGTCTCAAACATTCTTCGATGTATATGTTTTGCTGGAACACGTTGAGGGCAAAGAGATTTTTGTTGCACAGGCATACGGGTGCTTAATTCATAAAAGGACATTTTAGTTTTAAGAGCAATTACTTTTTTCCTTTCTTCCTTGCCCCGAATCCTTCTCCGTTCATTAAACCTGTGCGTAAGTCTTGCCGTTCAGTTTGGTGCAAATTGCAGACCAAATAAGGATAATGTCAGCTTGGAGAAAATCTACGTTTTAGCCAGTTAAAACTATTTGCAAATGACCCTGACAGGTAGCTTGCCCTCTGCTAAAATCAAACTAAAACTAGACCTAAAGTGACCAGTTAGAAACCTTCAAAATATGCACAGCAGGGTCGATTTGATAAAATAGATGCTATGATTTTGAAGGAATTGCCAGTGTTTTGCTAGAGCAACCATTATTTTCTAAAGATATGCATATTATTTAAACAGCAATAAATCTAAACTTACTTGCTCACTGTGTTGTTTCGTTTTTCTCTGCTTTGTGTGGAGGAAAACTTGCGAATAGTTTGAGATGGCGATATAGATGGTGATGGTGATATGAATGAGGTAGACGGAGAGGCAGTGAGATAACATGGTATAGTGATTACATGGTATAGTGATTATATGGTATAGTGATTACATGGTATAGTGATTACATGGTATATTGATTACATGGTATAGTGATTACATGGTATAGTGACTACATGGTATATTAATTACACGGTTGTTGAAAGGGTCTGCACGGCTGCTTGTATGAATCAACATCACACTGGTTTCCTTGTGCAATGTTTTACGTTGTCACTTTGGTATTAAACGATCTTGTCTTGTTCCATGGTTACCGTACAGTATTCGGAAAAGGCAAAGAGGTGTCTGCAATGAGAACACCGTTATTTTGTCATGGTGAGTTGATGACTAGTAGTTATCCTTGCCTTGAAAGATGTGTAAGTAACATTTCAGTACAGTTGACGGGATGGAAATTATGTGCGCATCCTAAGCGCTTTTCTCGAAAAACTACTTGAGGAATAATCCTTTTACTTTTTGTTCCATCGTAATACAACGATTTCCGTCTGGCAGTTTGCCTATTTACAGGAGTGGACGTAGGTACGGATCAGACATGCCAAGTGAGGACCCTGTCTAGAAGCAAAAATGAATAAATAAATAAATAATTGGTTTTTTTTTTACCAAAGAGATTGTTTTGAACACAATGAAGCTAACACAGCATCACATGGCGTTCACACAATGATTTATGAGACAGTGCCACATGGAATATAATGCACGATTTATTTTGCACACACATACAGACGAACACACACACACACACGTAACACGCGTATCACACAATAATACCTTCAGCAATCACACCTTTGCCGCTGTTTTTATTCTACGGTAAATATATATTTCTCCCAACTCTGTCTTCTTTTGTTTTTGTTTACCAAAAAAATGTACGTTCGTTTAGTATTCGGAAGTTACAGAGTTATTTATTTGATCTGCTTTTACCCTCCCCCCCCTCTCTCTCTCTCTCTCTCTGGTCCCCTCCTCACCTATCTATCTGCTCTCCCATTAAATTCCCTCTTATGCAGCTACAATAAAAGCAGTATGGATAACTTATTGTTTATTTTCAATTTGTGTTGACTATTGAGACTGCTGTCAATCAGTCCTAATAAATAAATAAATAAATAAATAATTAACCAACCGTGTATACAATCATCCCAACAATATCTGACGCACCTCGGTCTTGCAGTTTTTTTCCTGTCCATACAAAATTATGTAAGTCCAGATTAACAAGTTATAAGCAATAGCTCGAAGCCTATTTATATACGTGCGTCTAGAAAGAAACTTGTGTATTCTACACAACTGGATTTTCCCGAAGATGTAGACCATATAGAAATTCACTCTTTTGACCCAATTTGTGAACCAACCTTAACAATGCAAAAGAAAAACAAGTGACTACCGCTATCCCTCCAAACTTCTACACACTGCTAGACAGAAAGTTGCCGCCACACCACGCGCACTTACACTACAACCCTCCCACCACCACAGACACACAGAACCAAGGCCACACACCCTCAACCTCCCAGTACGTAGGATCCTCCTTTCCAAATGGCACCTGTTGTCCAAATCTGAACCCGATCTCTTCAAAAAACTCCCCCTCCTAGCATCTCGGCGGGATAAGAACCTGCGAGACCTTCTAGTACACTCTACACTGAAACCGACTACCTCCCTCCCCCCTTCCTGCGGCTCCACCCCGTGCAATGTCCCCCGTTGCCACACTTGCCCCTACCTGAATACCGCCACAACACTCCACACACCCAATACCACCTTTGTCATCAAACGCAACTTCACCTGAACCAACAGCAACATCGTCTACGCCATCACATGCACCCTCTGTCCCACTTTATTTTACATCGGGGAGACAGAACGCACTCTCAACACCCGCTTCACAGAACATCTAGCTGACACTAAACATCACAGAAACACACCAGTTGCACGACACCTGAGTACACCCCCACACACAGCCGACAACATGAGGGTCTGTGGTATCTGGAAAATGAAGGGCGACTCCATTGACCGTAAGAATATGGAATCCTACTTCATTACCCATTTTGGCACCATGGCACCTACTGGACTCAACCTAAAACCCTGACCCTACCCCTCCTTTCTCTTAACCCCCTCACCCCTCCGTCTCTCTCTCTCTAACTTTTTCTCTCACCTCCTTCCCACTCTCTCTCTCTCTCTCTCTCACCGACGCCCCCTTACCCGCGCTGCTTTTTCTCTCTCCCCCGCCCACTCTCCACCCCCACCATTCCCTACCCTTTCCTACCCACCTTGTGATTGGCTGCCCCTCTTTTTAACCTTTCTTACTCACTGTCCCCTGGTCATTCTCCTGCTATGCAGCCAACGCGCCACATCTACTGCAGATAAGTCTTTTTCCGTTTCGTTTTTGCGTCGTTTTTGTGTCGTCCTGATGAAGGGGTAGTGCCCCGAAACATGTAGATTGTCTTCGTCTTTGTCCCTTTCTAGCTTGGTACAGTTCCCTTGTTTACCTTTACACTTAACAATGCAGATTAATTTTAGACAACCAAGCCTATAAATATGGGTTTCGTGGTGTGTAGCAGAGTTTTGTACTGTGGTGTAGTTTTGTGTTTTGTTTTCTTCTTAATATTTGTCTTAATCTGTTAGAAGCTGGCGCGTAGGAATTTCTCTTTTGAGATAAGTGTTCGTGTATCTTGTAGACCTTTATTGTAATGAAGAAAAAGAAATTAACATAAACGGAACATTTACAGTTTTCAACATTGTTATTATCGCAATTATTGTCAGCACCAGGTGTTTAAAAACGTTTCTGTAAATAAACTCATGAATGTATCCATAATCTCATTAGGTTGATTGGTGTATTGCCTCAAGTCTAGCTGCAAAAGAGGCTGATATCAAGGAGTTGCTTTTGTAGTGCTGCCACTCGTGGGACTGCTTCGCAACACAGTCTTCAGTCCCACCCAGTCACATTATACTGACACTGGGCCAACCAGTCCTAGTACTGTTTCCTGTAGTGCCAGGCGTCTGGCAGGGAAGTCACTAGATCGCCAATTTTTAAGTCTTAGGTATGACTTCCGGGGTGTGAAACGCCGGCCTGCCACGTCGGGAGGTAGCGCCCACAGAGTTGGTCTGATGTTCTCATCTTACTACGCTATACTGACTGCACATTATACTTTTAC
>SMGT01012703.1:4004-27428 GCA_004794575.1 Lanistes nyassanus
CCCCCCATCTTTTTTCTCTGTAAGCTGTTGCTGCTGTCACCCTCCCCAGCCCCCCTGCACGGCCACAAGAAACAAACAAATGCGCCTCGCTGCAGGTGCTCCACTGTTCAGTAGTGCGCATGCGCTCTGCAGGTCATTGCGATATCAACTTCCTATTGAGTTCCAGTGCCCGAAGTCAAGTTGATCTCTAGAGCAGAGACCAAAGGTGAGGCATCGCCTGTCTCTAGTTTACGTGGCTCAGAAACGCGCGTGCAAGCACCGCACGAACACACACGTGGTTTTTCTGGACAAAGCGAAGGTTTCGTGAGTAGGGGGACGCAGATCCCACATGAGGCCACGTGTTAAAAGTTCTTCAACAGCCTCGTGGAGACGAAGCGCCAAAAGTGACGGAGTATATGGCGGCTGCAAGGCAACAAGTACAAATGGCAACGTCACACAAGGAAACAAACACAAACAAAACACCAGGAATTGTGACAAAGTCAGACAAGAAAACAAACACAAACAAAACACCAGGAATTGTGACAAAGTCAGACAAGAAAACAAACACAAAACACCAGGAATTGTGACAAAGTCAGACAAGAAAACAAACACAAAACACCAGGAATTGTGACAAAGTCAGACAAGAAAACAAACAAAAAACACCAGGAATTGTGACAAAGTCAGACAAGAAAACAAACACAAAACACCAGGAATTGTGACAAAGTCAGACAAGAAAAGAAACACAAAAAACCAGGAATTGTGACAAAGTCAGACAAGAAAACAAACACAAAACACCACGAATTGTGACAAAGTCAGACAAGAAAACAAACAAAAAACACCACGAATTGGTAAGCGAGCGGAAAAGACGATCGAGGGCAAAGGGCGAAAAACTCCTCTCCCCCTGGTTCTCACCGCCCATCACACACCCGCTCGCGTACACACACACACACACGTACACACACACACACGTACACACACACACACGTACACACACACACACACACACACGATGAACAGCTGTTTTTGAAGAAAGCATGGTGTATTGTAGGAAACTATCGGCAGCTACAGTAAACAGAGTCTCGCGCCTAAACCTGCGATATCATCCGACTCACTCTCATCTTATTTCTGTTGCCATGTACAGAACCTTCCGAACAATGTGAAACGTACGTAACGCCTAATTGTGTGGTGTGCGCACGTCACAAGATCCTTTACACATGCCCGGGATTTCTCCTGCACTGTTTCCCGTCTCCGAGGTAACGCCTAGCATTTGTGCACGTGCCAGAGGTCCAAAGGGCTCACGCAGGCGGATTATTTCATGCACAGAAAGCAGTTCACGTGGTGATCCACTTAGCGACAGAACAAAGTCAGTGACGGTCTGGACTCAACAGTCTCTGACCCGACAAATCCCAGGCTGGAAGCGCAGTGTAGGTTCAAACTGTTTACCCCTAGCAGAACCCCGGCCATCCCAAGGCTTTGAACATCATGACGTCACGGCTTCCAGTCGTTGCCCGTTTGTTGCTACCCTGGGTGGGCTGCATCAATCTTCCAATCCCCTATTATGTACATAAAAGTGGCCGTAGATGGAGCTTAAATGTGCAGCTTATGTGCAGTGATCAAACACTGTGCAGGCTCCATTCTACCCTCCGGCACTGATCGTCTTGATGCAGTTTGCTTGATGTTTCAGTGCCTGGTTTATACAGGACCCCCACACCTCCCCCCACCTTCACAGAGAGGGAACCTCGCGAGGTGGAAGACTTTTCCTTCCAGACCAATCAACCATTTAATGAACTCGGAGATGGAGACTAATTCAAGCCGCCTAACTGTTGGTTGCCGAGTGGCAATCAGGAACACGTCACACAACTTTGGGAACAGCTATCAACGCTTAGATTGCACTGGTCAATATAAGTTACGCCTTACGCCTGAGTCCCGTGGCTACGGTCAAATCACCTGCTGACTCGCACGAACTCTGCTTCTGTGCGTAAGATGACGTACAGTTCTGTGAAAACAGAACTTTGTGCTTGCGAACGGCGTACTCGGCATGTGTGAAGCAGAGAGACAACTGCTTTTTGATGGCGAGAAAAGTTTTAAAAAAGTTGCCACAAAGAGTTATTTCACTTTCCTATGCCGCGTCTAGGCAATTTATTCTATACACAGAACATTTGGCAGACGAAAGCGTGAGAGATTTTTATGTCTGGGCAATTATTTCCACCTGAAATAACTTTTTGTGGGCAAAACCTTGAGGTAGAACGGGTTCCAACATTATCTACACTTACGTGTCCACACAAAGAATGTTTTGAATTTAAAATTTGTGGCTGTACAGGATCTTTCAACGACTGACATGAAGTAGTTCTAGACTCTACCTACAAATTAGGTACTCACTGACTATTCTTTCACTGCTTCAGACTAACAGAAGTGACCGGAGCCCTTACAAAGACCTCAGCAGGCGCGTTTCTATTGCAGACGTGGAAAGCCCTAATGACAATTCAGTCTCATGCTGTTTGCCGACGCGATGAAAGAATGGAGAGGGAACAAGGGGGAGGATGACACTCCCCACACCCGAAAAAAATCGTTTCTCTCCAGCCTATCACACACGCGCGTGATGTCACGTGATGTGAGGTCCGTTCAGCCGCAGTGCAAGCCACCGTGCGCGGGAAGACAAGGGAGATTACTCCATTACGAGATTAGTCCAGCGCTTGCAGCAGGCGCGACAGCACGGGGTCCGGCATGCGGTATGCGTCGCGGTGCCACCGCTTATCGAGTTGGCCGCGCACGCAGCACGTGAGCCTTCAAGCGGCACGGCCATTCTCGCCGACTTGGGAGTCGGCCGACAGACACCGAATCTTGCTCTTCTTGTTGACGCTGGCCTCGCGAATATATCGCGATTCACGAACAATCTCGATTAATCTCGTTTCACGCGCGACCACTATCACGTCCGTCCCCCCCCCACATGCACGCACGCACACACACACACACACACAATGTACGTTTATTTGTAAAAAATGTCCCGCTATCGGCCAAAATCGCTAGACAGGCAGTCCCGGGGAATAGAGTTGCACAGCGCATCACTAGCGCGCACTTAAATCAATCTGACGAATGATTTTCATGGGAACACTGGATTTAACTATGTTCTTTGCCTTAACATCGACCTAAGACGCTAATGGCGTGTTATGCATCCTGCCCCAGATCAACATTTAGCACGTTGACTTTAGGAACTTGGATATATATGTATGTAACGTTTTATACCAGTGATGTCCAACCTCTTGCCCGCGGGCCACAAACGGCCCGCAGATTTTGCCTATCCGGCCCGCCACAAATGTTGCATTTCTTTACCACAAACATGTCGAAACAATAAAGGTATTACAAGTTGGAAAAGCCAAAGCATTCTGACCTACGATCCTCCACATTCCAAAGGATAGAAACACAAATTTAGAAATGACCCCGTGCAGATAAAGATCCCCTTGAACGTGTTAGCGAGAGGGACGAACAAAACATTTGTGTGCTACACCGTGTGGCCCGCAAAGAGCATGTTAAATTTTAAAGTGGCCCTTGGGCAAAACAAGTTTGGGTTAGGGTTTAACACTGCTTTATAGTACAGAGCGCAACTAATTTCAACTCATAGCCTGGTATGACAAACTGTCTAGTTACACAATACAACGCGTTGTGTATTAATTAAACAGCAATGGCAGGAATGGAGCTATTTGCACGAGTGCCCAGTGAAAAACAGCAAGAATCCAAAAGCCTTCACACGCATATCTCAAACGGGTAACATCATTCATCATAGTTCCAGTCCATCAGGCTGAGCGAGATTTCCTTCCTTGTCTTGTAGCTGCGCTTGATTCCGAGTGGTGTACATGACGTCACATCGATAATTGGATTTAACATTCTACTGATAACGGTAGACGCATGGAGACATGATTCAACTGAATATGACATCGAGATGCCACACTATAAATCATGCCAGCACCGAGCCGCCCTCTCCAGTCACGTGCCTAGCCACGTGCCATGGGGAGAATCCGCCGCAGTGCCCCGACAGCTACCCCGACCTCTCGCGAGATGTCGCCGTTCGCTGGGGCGGGGTCCCAGGGGTAAACGCCGACATGCGCGCGCACATCTGTGATGTGAGTTGGATACAATGAGGATAAACAGACACGAGTTGCAGCCACGTGTTTCTGTTTTTTAAAAAAACATGAACACACATTTTTGGACGTCGTTACCGGCGAACTAGAATGAACAATCTTAAAAGACAAAAATAAAAAAGCACCAACAACAGGGGGGTAAATTAGAATACTTCAGCGACAAGGAGAATCCGTAAGAGCGTAGGAAATTAGACATCTCCTAGTTACTCAGTAAATGTATTCTCATAATTAGACATTCTGAATGTCATTAGTGCCCCCGGCAATATAAATATAAATATATATCTTACCTGACATCCACTTAGTTTGCGATGGAACGTTAAGCGACAAACTCCCCCCATCCCCAACACTTTTTTTGCGTTGTTACATATCAGGTATAGGGCGCCAGAAGGTGGTAGCTACTTGGCTTTGTGCCCAGCTGCTGCACACAGCTAGAAAAGCAATAAAACTGGGGAGCAGTGTCAGGGGTTTGCAGACAGAATAACACACCCGTCAGCATCTGTTGCTGCGATTACACGACCGACAGCAAAGTCATCAGCAGTGATGCCTAGCTTTAGTTAAGCTCCGACTCGCGGTGGGGAGCTGTTCACGCGGTCCATCAGTGGCGCGCAGTCTTGAAGGCTGCTATACTACCAGTTGCCAGGGGCTCCGTTTCTAAATGAACCACAAGCTCCGACAGACATTTACCGCGAGCTTCTTTCACAGGTCTGGGTGCCTGCAGGTGCTACGAGCGTCACCTGTGTTTGGAGTAGCGACGGCCTTTGCTCTGAAAGGTGTTTGAAACTCCCTAGCAACTGGACGAAAGACCCTGGATCACACCGTTGTCGTTGTCTGTCTAGTCACATTAACGTATCCCTATCTTACAGACTACACCGTCCACCTGTCGACAGTTGTTGAGCCGAAGTCTTTTGCAGACAGCGTCCACTATCCCTCCACACTAACATGCCAGGCGTTTGCACTAGCAGCTTTGATGTTGAAATTAGTGTGTTTGTCACCAACACTAGCATGTCTGACGTCCACATTAGCATGTTTGAGGTATACCAACCTCGGCAATTCAAAGAAACCAACGGACTTTAACAGAAGTGACCAGCTTCAGTCACGGAGACGTTGTTTGACAACAGCAAAGTCAGTCCCGGCTCTCAGAATGGCGTCTAGGTCCCCTTTTCTGTCGTCTTTCAGGCTTATTGAATCACCCTCTTGTCTGGACTTTGCCTCGTCCTGAGGACCGGCCTGAAAGCGCAGACAGCCAAGCCGAACCGCGTGTAGCTCGCGTTCTGAAAAGCGCGTGGACAGAAGTTACCAGACGTCAGTTCCGTAGCGGCTGTAGCGGCCATAGACCTTTCTCTACGTGGTTGCGGCCCCTGCCAGCATGACTGATAAACCCATTGTGGGAACCTCTGTGGGACCTCATCGGGCCAGCAGCTGGTACTTGTTCTGCCGTTCCGTGGTAGCCGAGCTCGGGGCGACATCACCCCGACATCTAGCCGACATCATCCCGACATTATCCCGACTGCCGTCCAGTCAAATGCTCGGATCTCTGCTTCTGAAAGGGTGTTGACCAGCTGCGGCATCGTGGATTTCACATCGTCGGGTCGCTTTGATTCCCCCCTGTACCCCACCTCCCGCGAAAGCCCAGAGGTCGGTCAGAAACAGCATCTGGAAAGAAGCGGAGGGGAGAACATAAGGGACAGCATGGGTGGGGGTGGGGCTGCCGCAGGTAGATGGATGCACGGACACTAGCGGCCGTGCGCTAATGCACGACGCGAAAAACAAGGAGAGACAAATAGCTACTTTCAGTCTGCAGGCACCGACCCAGCGACTGGCAGCCCGCGTGTAATTTAACCCGCTGAATAAATGCTACCGAAGGGAGGTTTTATTACACTCTGGGAGCAAGAGCTACCGGGATGAGAAACGTGGAAAATCGACATCAATGCTGAGCAAGTTTTTTTAAGAGCGCGAGTCCAGATCCCTGGGGCCAAAATACGAGTGGGCGAAAATGCAGTCTTTGATCAGTGCTTGGGCGGCGTTACTAAAGAGGTGGCTCCCTCTGCTGGTGCTTGCCCAAACCAAGGATTTCGCACCCGTCCACCCTCGCATGATGTAGCCATCACGGGTGGCAGTCGAGTAGCAGCAACCACGATCCGAAGGCTGGAATCAAGTCTGTTCTTCGGTTCTGATGGCCTGGGAGCGTGTAAGGTACACAGCTTGAGGATAAGCCACGAACCGTCTAGTAGAACTACTGAAAACATCTACAATTTACAAACCTATGACATAAGACGCTACACTGGCAAAAATGGTTTTATCATGAACACAATGTATTGAGCAAACTTGAAGCACTTCCCATTATTTGTCTGCCTGCAGTAATCCTGACTACAGCAGATTAACCAATAAAGCGTGCTTATAAGTGCTTCTAATGCCTTGAAATGATGTTTTAATATTTGTATATAAAAGTTGTTTACAAAACATTAGGTGACTTACAACGCAAAAATAAATAAGACTCTTGCAGTAGTTTCTGTCTCCTAAACATCTGGTTCTCTCAGCTTCAAAGTATCCATCGTAAAAAGTATGTGACACCCTTTTTCAATTTAATTACTTTCTGAGGCGGGCACATGACTGTTTTTCTGGAGATTACACGCCTATACCCAGAAAAGAATTCTCCCTCCTCCGGCCCACTAAAAACAGGAAAGTCAAATAATGAATTAAATCAATACCGCTAAACATTTTTTTAAATAGCAGAAGATCCGTCTTTTGGTCCCAAACAGTACAAGCGCTTTAGTTTATCTGTTGTCATAGTGACGCTGCAAGAAAGTAGGAGCCACGGGCATTTAATTAGTGATTTCCTTTGCCAGAATGACCGAAATGAGAAAACGACATGTCCGCTTATCAAGGTCTTTATGCAAGAGCGGATTGAATAAATGATAGAATGAAGGAACGACAGAAAAGACGGACGAACAAAAGCTAGCTGATGTATATCTGTGCCAGATTCCCTCCGCACCGTGTGGACCTCATCGTATGGAGTTGTACCAAAAAATGTGATGACAAGCTGGTCACGTGACGCCAAAGTCGCTCTTACCAGCACTCATTTTCGTTTTAATTTCAGTTTCTGTGCAACTGTGTCTGCAGACACGTGACCTGCTGCGGGTGGGCCGTCACCTGATGTGAAGCACACAGTCGCTGCACGCACGCTTCAATAAAGTCGATTGCAGGTTTTCCCGTCCCATTAGGTTCGCCCGCCCTGCTCTCTAAATAATGCACACTGCCGGACGGGACGGGCACTCGGTGTGTGTGTGTGTGAGAGTGAGTGAGAGAGAGAGAGCAGGACAGTCAGGGCTCCACACATAATCACTCGGCATTTTTCATCAGTAGCGATGGCTTGATGGGCGCATCTCACGGTCGGCGCAGTTCCTCGTGCTGTCTTGCTGAATCTGACTTTGCTTTCACTGTCAGAGAACTCGACATGAGCTTTTCTTTCCGTTGGACTCTCCCATAATGTCTCAGTTCGGAAACATAGAATTCAACATGTGCCCGGGGAAAAAAGAAGCTGCTCCTATTGTAATAGAAGGGACGAGATCAATTACTTTATATCTGAGATAACTTCCATACTGTCCGCAGTAACGTATTACCTCAATGTTACAGAAATCCATATAAACTCCACCAGCTCATGTCTACAAGTAAACAAATTACTGAAAAGGATTACACAGCTTATTACAATTCTCCACAATAGCTATCAGTAGGTAGGTATGATGATACGTATTTGTGATCATTTGTGTAACATGTATGAGACTTTTTATGTATAAGAGTGTACAAATGTGTGTGAGTTGATCGAGAGATTTTATACCCCACTGTTGTCGTGATGTTCCATGTTTGTATATTTATTATTCGAACTTTTTTCTGAATGCCTCCCCCCCCCAGAGGGGCAAAGAATAAATAAAATATGAAATATGAAAATCTGTCACTCTCCGGAATGATAAATCATTCAATAATCTCTATCGTTTCGGAGAGGATGAAAGAAAAAGAAGAAAGGAAGGAAAAATAGAAAGAAAGGGAAGTGAAGAAAGAAAGAAAAAAGAAAGAGAAATCCCTTTAAGCGACACCGACATCTAAAGAAATAAAACCACCATTTCAAAGATATGTTCGTATACCCACACACGTGCATACACACATGCATACACGCGTGCTCTCGTATGAGAACAGTCGCTTTCCTCTCATTTTTTCTCTCTCTCTCTCTCCTTCCGTCTCCAGCACAGCATCAGGCAGCCATTCGTGCCTCATGTCGCAAGAGCTGGGCGGGGTCAGAGCTCCGCTAGAGTCATCTTGTCTTCACGGTTCACTGACCAAACCCGCGTGACGCCCTTCCCAGCTCGTCTCGCCACGTCACGACGCTCACGCGAGACCCGTACCGTATCAAACGCCACTGCTTTTCAGTCGCTCTGTTTAACTAAGAAAATAAATAAATAAGAAAATAAATAAGTTCATTGTTTGTCGTGATTAGACAGAAACCGTTTAAGATATATCAGCCAGTGATTGCGTTTCAGCCATTTCGTCTATCAAATGACCGCGACGGGAGAATATTCCTGTTTGAGAACGTGAGATAAACTGCCTTTCACACGAGTCGTGCGAAGTGTGTGGGGGTAAGGGGAGTAAGATGCAATATTGCGATTCCCACCGATTTGGGGCACCCATGCGTAGTTTACCAAGTGCCCTGCGCATGGGGATACTGGCTGCTAACCAAAACAATTGATGATTATAGGTCAAGCCATGACCTCTACACAACGTCGCCTCTTACCGTTACAGCGAAGAGGCCAATCCGTGGGGATCGGTAGCCGAGTGGTACAAACACTGGGGTTCACAGCTAAAGAAGTCACAGGTTCAATACCCTTGTTAGCTTACGGGAAGGGGATGGTGGTTAGGGGTAGGGGTAGGGTTTGGTATTAGGTAGGGCTTCTGTTTTGATGTGTGAGTCCAAGCAAAAGTCCGCGAGTATAAGTTATTCAGAAAGAAATGGTGCCCCAAGTCGGTGGGAAAAGCTCTTGCGAGCGGGATACGTACTGATATTTGTATGACAGGGTGACATCAGGATACATACTGATACTTGCATGACAGGGTGACACCAGGGATACATACTGATACTTGTATCACAGGGTGACACCAGGGATACATACTGATACTTGTATGACAGGGTGACACCAGGGATACATACTGATACTTGTATGACAGGGTGACATCAGTCAGCGAGCTAGACATACTTATTAAGACACTGTGTGACGGATTGTGTAGACGCCTGGCTATGATTGGACACTGTGAGGCAGAGAAACAGAATTGCCTACGAAAGCGTTGCTGCATGTGCACGCCTGCTCTTTGAAACGCCTTTAGCTCGCACGCGCCCACAATTAATGGCGGTTTCCAATGTTCCACAGAGGTTGGCTGACTTTGAAGCTCAAACGACAGCCGACACGGGCACAACACTTGCAGGAAGGATGGGGAATGAACCATCCCCCCAAATCTTTTCTTTATCGCTAAGCAGAACTTTATAAACGGTTTGTCATTTAACATTTCGCTCGCCGCACTCCAGATGGCTATTCCCCGAGCATCTCTCCCAGAGCCATCCCGCAAAATGATCTCCCCCTGCGGGCAAATATCTTAATAGCAAGCACGTGCAGGCGCGCTGCATGATGGGAGCCAGCTTAGTGCTCGCAACTGCCGATCTGCCTGCAGCGAAGCCAGAAGCGAGTTTAGCAGACGCGAGCCACGCGAGTAATGCAAGGTGCTGGGGTAAGCCCTAGTGGTTGTCTGCAGGAGCTCTGACGTCACCACCTGGCGTCTATCGCGTTTCTCGCGAGCCTAGCACTCGCCTGGGGTTCAGTGTGGCCGCGCGGCTTCTGCGCACCATGCGGTCCGTATCGGTTTCCAGGCGACGACCGACGCAATTGAGAATCCCGTGAAATCTCGGGCCAAGAAACTGAGAACGCTGCTGCGTGTAGCGAAAGCAGACGCACGCACACACACACACACAGCGCTACCCCCTAAAAACATGGCAAACATCAGAGAATCAGCCTGTTGGCTGCACCCAGGAGCAGAGTTGCCAGGACTCGACAGGGGGTCAAAGTGTGTGGCACCCCCACCATTTGGAGACTTCGCGCGTGCAGGTACACAGGGATATGAATGTTACTCCTTTTCGGTCCAACTGCCAAGGATCGAACCCTAACTTCCTGGGATTCTCTCAACTGTTTGCTAATATTCACGTGTTCTTTTCAAATATCAGACTGATGTCACTATGATTTACGTTTCGTTTAATTAAATTGTTGATTTCAGTGGCTGCTAAATATTGAACTAGAAATTATAAACTTGTGTATGCTTGTAGAAAAAATAAACGTATATGTTTGTAGAAATAACCTTGTGTATGTTTGTAGAAATCATAAACTTATGTAGAAATCATACACTCGTGTGTGTTTTAAAATGAAGATAGGGTTATCTCCCATATTGACACCATCACCATCTGCACCCAGTAATCTTTCTTTAAGCGTACAGGGAGTCGGTCTTTGGCAGAAGCTGAGATGCTGTCGGATACAAAACGGTAACCGAACAGTTCTCTTTCCGCATGGTGACAGTAACCAACAGTTTTCTCTGTCCGCACGGTGATGGTAACCAACAGTTTTCTCTGTCCGCACGGTGATGGTAACCAACAGTTCTCTTTCCGCATGGTGACAGTAACCAACAGTTTTCTGTCCGCACGGTGACGGTAACCAAAAGTTTTCTGTCCGCACGGTGATGGTAGCCAACAGTTTTCTCTGTCCGCACGGTGATGGTAACCAACGGAAGATGCGGGAGCAGCTTCTTATAGTTACAATGAGCGGGTTCTGCCGTCGTTGAGGATGGCCGTGTGGTAAAACTGTTGGGCTTCACAGCCGAAAACACGTGATGGTTCGATTTCTCTATGTTTTTATTTATTTTTGTTAAGTTGTTCGGCATGGGGGTAGGGGAAGGGATGAGGGTAGGGGTAGGAGATGTGTAGGGGTGGACTGGGTGGGGTTGGGGTCAGAGTGCAGGGATCAACTTAATTGTTTCTGTTGTAACCGTCGCTACCGCTGAAGTCGTGACGTCACACAGCACACGAAACTTCGTCGATATCGTCATCACCTCTAGCTGCCGCACGAGCTGCATCCACACCGAACATCTATTACTTCCGCCCGGTGACTCGATTTGTATCCGACCTTCTACCGCATCTGTCATGCGAGTCGATACCCCACGACTGGTTTTACTAGACACCAGAAATGTCCTCGGCTGTGGAAGAAATACATGGGCACGCACAATGGCTGATTGCGGCCCTGTGGGAACGCTTCCCCATCTTGTTAGACTGATATGTCTGGCAGAGGTTCCAGACAAATATTTCATAGCCGTCACTTGTATTTAAAAGGGAAAAGTCTGTGACAGACATTCACAAACAGTTCGACATTTTGTCTCAAAGGTTTACTTCCCGAAAGGTCTATGAGCAGAGTGGGAATAGAGAACAGGGCAGGCCCGTACTTAAAGGAGCACAGTCATTAAAGGGGCACAAGATTCGCCATATATATGTATATAGTCGCCATATATATGTATATATTCTCCATATATGTATATAGTCGGAGCTTCTCCTCGTGCTAAGGTGAAACATTCCTTTCGATTTACGCTTCACACGCGTTAAAAAGGGGGCCTTGACAGGGATGATGTCTAGAGTGTAGTGTGACCCGCAGTGATATTTACATGTCCGCCCTCTGGGACCAAAGAGTTCATTGAGAAGGGACACAACCCAGCAGCCAAAATAGCGTAAGTGATCGGCAGGAATTCTGTTCTGCTTCTGCCAGCGAAACAGTTCGTGGGACTAAGTCAAGCAGATTTCAAGATGTGAATATACTGTCAGATAATCTTAACGTCTCGCCCACAAGACGGATTGTTCCTAAAGCCCTCTGCCTCGATAGGAAATATTGATGACGGGCTCAGCTGTCAAGACTGCTCTTTGAGTCGGCTCTCCCGCCACCTGCTGTACACCTGAGAATCGGGGTTATTCCCCAAATACCAAGATCTCTCCGAGCTCTTCTGACATTTTCCAATCCCCCCCCCCCCGACCCTTCCCCACTTCGGCTTCGCCCAGCTAACAACAAAGGCCTAGAGAGAGAGGTCGCGCAGGTCATGGTGACATAAGGGCTTGTGTGGCGACAACACAACACCGAGAAGCTTTTAAATGGCTCGGCCTCAAATACTACAGCCTCCCGCGAGAAACTGCAAATGTCAATAGAATGTCAGCAAAGAGCAGGGAGAGCGGCGCGATGATTCCGACTTCTTGACACGCTTCAGTGATTCAGGTCTCAGTGGTTCTGACTTATCAACACGCTTCGCTACTTCCTAATCGATTCGTCTGACTTACTGCAAATTTTCTACAGCAAGTCTCTCACAGTGACTTGGTCTTGGGGAAAAAACCGCAGTCTTTTCCTCGAGTGCGCTGCAGCCGATTTCTCAATGCTTGTGATTGGTCCACTTACAGGCTGTTTAGTTCCCACGTGTCCAATATGTGAATGAACCTTTACTTATCGCGATTTTTAATCGCCATCCAGCGCGTGACTGTTCGGTGCTAACACAGTGAGGTCGCGGTAAATGGCAGGTCAGAGAACACGATCGACGACAAGAGGTCACAGCTGACGTCACACAGAAGGGAGATGACTCTGCCGACAAGATGCAGCGTCTGGTAAACATCAAGACCAAGCGCGTGCTAGCATTTCCTGACCAGCAGGGGCTCGCGTTGCGATCGGGGCTGCCACGGCCGCCATTTTGTTTGCCATTTACCAAACGTGTCTTCACCCAGAGGAGAGCCCACAGGGCAGGATGTGCGGGTCGAATCCTCAACTCGCTCGGCTGTCTCGTGGGGCGGGAAAAGCGTTTTAACTGCAGAGAATAGTCACGATGTTCTTCGTTCTCATTTCCATCGGGGTTTATTTTGTTTTGTGTTGTATTATAGCTTTGATCCCTCCCTCCTCTCCTGTCTGCTCGCACTGTTCCTCTCGCCAGGGTTTCCGTAAGACGGGAGGAAAAAAGTTGACAGAATCGCTACTTTCCAAACATCAATATCCTCAACGATGACGTCTCCATGGGGACGCGCTGCTGGTGAGTGTAATGTGACATTGTAACCGGAGAGCTGGAAGACATGCCAAAAATACAAGCTGCAGCCTTCACAGCATGGCGTGACATAGATTGCGTCCATTTCCGATATCTGGGCCAAAACGTTTATCGCGTCTGTCATAAGCAGAGGACCGGTCGTGCAGACAGAAGGAATGCCAGAGCACGAAAGACGACCAGAGAGATCACAAATGAGCGGACGGATGGAAGTACGGACTCAAAATGATTACAGTTCAGACACGCAGGCAAACTAACATCAACAGAAAGCCACAAGTTTTCATGAAACCTCGAAACTCCAGTAGTGCTGACTTTGCAACAAAGTTATTCGAGGATATGTTCACACGCCACTTGTATTTCTAGACACTATTAAATCTAGCCGAACTTAATTCTTTCATATGAAGCGAACTACTATTGTCTTGCTGTAAACTAGACTAAACACTCAGTATTATAGTATTACATCTTTACAATCATCTTAACTGTATGTTGTCAAGAACAGCCGAAAAATTATTTACATAGTTATATTGTTACATCTTAACATTACTAGATCCACAGCCTGTTGGCTTCCAGCAGTTTTGAAAGTAAACTGTACTCGCAGCGAAAAGGAAAATAGACTACATGCTCTCACAAAGGTTCTCCTTACGGCTGTAGACAACACATGTTCAGAAGGTAGGTAGGCACTTTTTTTTAAAACAGATGGAAAGTGCTTCAACCTAACGGTGATTTCGCGCTATAGGGGGGTGGGGTCCTATTATTAAAGCCATTGAATGAAGGAACCCATGACTGGTAGCTGCAGTAAGATGGCCAGTACAGACAGGCAGGTTAATGGAGTTCGCGCAATGTATAACTCCAAGAAATATTCCTTGGATACACCTGGATTCGAACCAGCTACCTTCCGCACACTAGTCCGCAGCTCTACCTGCAAAGCTATCCACGCAGTCCCATTTCTTTGCACAGCATGAGGCTGCTGGGTGGGAATGGTAGACAGAATAAGGTGGCGGCCACTGCACATACAACTGCAGCAGCAGCGGGGATCAGGTGCAGAATGTGGGGTGGTCGCATGTCGCCCGTGGGATGAAAATATTTACCGGCGGCTGACATCAAAGACAGACTGCTCTTTTCATATCCCCGAGGCGAGAGCCCTTGTGGAACCAGATACACCAGCTATGACCTGCATCCGGCAGCCACTGCTCCCGTCAAAACCAGCTCTGGGTGCGGCGTCAGCGGAAGTTGGCAGCACGGACAGATGGAGGAAGAAAATATAAATATGGACTAGTCTGAGTATCACATCATTGAAATCACATCCTCCGTCCTGACACCGACTGCACTCACAATGGACTCCGCCATTAATCTCCTGGAATATTCTTCAGGCTTCTTCTCCTTAAGTAAATTCATCCCTGCTCGCTGCTCCCTCATTCTGCAGTTAGGAACCAGAAAGCGGTTTGCTATGTGCCGTCACGTGATCTCGATAAAGCACCCACCCGACCAGTTCCATGTACACGATTCGAAAGGGACACGGAAACAGTCTTCAATCTCGTGAGCTCGTGAGCAGTCTTCAATCTCGTGAGCTCGTGAGCAGTCATGTGAAAACACGAAGAATTCGCTCGAACCTGCTCCCCCTAAGGTAGTCAACCTGGTATCGCAATAAGTTCACAGCGGCAAACAGCGATCCCAGGGGAAATGGCGGATGTCCATTCTGCACGTCCACCTTTCTCTTCCAGGGACGAGAAGTGGCCTTCGCTGGACCTACTGACGGACGTCCACCTGTAGCGTGACGTCTTAAAGCTGACGTCACTGTGCACGTGGCCACTCCTGACCTCACAGATTCTCACGCAGGTTCACGCGCTGCCTTTCAGGGTACTTCTCGCTGTCAGCGGGTCAGACAGAACGCGAGGTGTCCACAGCAGCCCTGATAAGCGATTAGCGATTATGTAACAGGTGCGAAACGGGATCGTGAAACAAGCGCGATTTTTACTGTGTAGAGGCTGTAAAGCATATAACTGTCTAACAGGTGCAAAAGATGACTGTGTAACAGGTGCAGACAAACTTCAGGTGTGATCGATCTGAGATGCTGCTCTGAAACTTCCAGTCTACTTCAGACTGCTGACAAAAAAAAAAACAAAAAAACAAACCCACCTCTACGAACTGCCTGATCATTATTTCAGCTAGTCTGGAAAACAGCATAAGGGGCTTAAATGCTAGCATATGCAGGACGCATTAACCATTTTTAAAATCTTTTCCATCAGACAAAAAAGATAAATGTGATCTTGGTCAACCTTGGTGTTAAGTCTGGGAAGTAAAACAGGACTGCAGTAATTAAAGAAAACGAGCAAAATCTGTCAGACCCTGGTACAGAAAAAAGATTTTAGAGTGTTATGATCTTCTCAGTTGCACGTCTTGATTTTCCTTGGGCGCTGTAAAAAATTTTTAATGGACACAGAACAAGACGTATAGCCTTCGTCTTGGATTCCGAGAAGTTTTTGTCCGCATCCAAAGAACTTGAAACATCACCAGGATGCCGCTCTGTTCGTTCCAAATGACAGAATTCGACAGGAATTGGAACTGACTGTTTAAAATAAGGCGATGTCTGGTCCAAACTAATGACTGTTTAAAATAACGCGATATCTGGTCCACACTACGTGTAATATTGTGCTCAGACAAGCTAGTGCATTTGTCTACCAACCCATTTCAAAGTCGATTGCCCTGGAGATGCTAACTGCACCCGACAGGTGAAGATAAGTGCAATCCTCGCTCAAGCGTTCATGCCATCTGTTGATGCACACAGAGTGGCTGTGACGACAGCCAAACGTGTTGAGCCCCGAGCCCGCAGCTTCCCCAACCCGTTAGACGCAATTAATCAGTCAGTATCAGCTGCCTCGGCACAGGAGTCACAGCGCCTGAACACTGACAGCCGGCAGCGTGTGAACGTGCAGCGAGGGACGAGTGTCGGAGTGCTTCACTCACACACTCTTTCATCGCACCTCGGGACTGCGCGCGCTCCGTTTGCGCATGCTTTATGGCCCGAACCAGCTGCTTGCAACGACCCGACCAATCAAACAACAGCTTGAGGAGCCTGGCAGTAGCCTCCCCTAGTTGCGTGTATACCTGTGTTTTGAAAGCGAAAACTCGCTGTTTTCATCAGTCATACCGGGTCGAAGGACGAGTTCTTGACCTGGAGACTTTTTTTTAATGAAGCAGGGAGGGTTATCACTACCTACCACTCCCCCTCCCCCTCCCACTCCCAGCCTCCTTGGCCTTATGGGAAGTAGCTGTCCGTGTGGCTGCCCGCCTGCCTACCTGTACACACCTACCTGAGGATGTCTGATGCTGGTAATTAATCCTCCGTCCGCCTGTCTTCATCTGTCTTACTTCTCATCTCGCCATGTCGTTGATGATCGGAAAGCAAGGTTCTTCAACTCTGCGATTCGCACCGTAGGGAGGGGAGGGGGTATACCGGGATTTTGGGGGAAGGGTCATATGATGGAACGAATGTTCTGAAGAAGTGGGGGTACTTTGGTAACCCGCCCCCCCCCCTGCCTGCTCACTGTTTAAGCTCCCCCTTCTCGTGCCCCAGTAGTGCTGATGTTTCGCCTTGTCCACAGCGACATGCTGATCTACAGCATCCCCCTCCCCCACAGTTCTGAACTCTGTTTATTTCTTCCTTTAGTTTGATACTTACAGATGTTTTTATGCCCTCATATATATAAATAATGTTTTATTGCAGTGGCAGCCACTTTGTTCCTTCCATTATTCCCACCCAGACCTTTACAGTAATTCTGTGTTAGCCCTTGTTTTAGGCCGAGTAGTTTAAACATTCCGATATTATTAAATATTTGCACAATCAGTGTATTTAGTCACTGCCTTCATTGTAGATTTCGTCACTTATTGCCGTAACTCCATGGAAGGGTTCAAAGATATATCACAACGTCATGGCATTTGCTCGTGTTTTGCTTCAAGGTGTTGCCTAGCCTGACTGTTTAGGTTGCACTCTGACAGTCAATGTGAGGCGCGAATTCCGCCTCCCCAGCTACACTCGCTAGATCTATAGAAATCAAATAGTTTTCAGCGTTTAATCTCATTCTCGCTGCTCTGGTTTGGCTGGATCTGTCAGAGATAACGTTTTTTTTAAAAAATCCCATTTCCCTTCTCGTGACCTTGGTTTTTCTTCTTTCCTACTTTTCTCTCCATGTAATTTTATTCCTGGTTTGATAATTATTTCTCTCTTCTGGTAAAATCGGTTCGTTCATCTTAATATTACTTCTTGTTGTGGGTTTTATTGCCAGTTTGACTAGTGTGTCTGCCTTTTTATTTTCTTTCATTCCAACATGAGAAAGTGACCGAAAAATTTTACCTTTATTCTTATTAAATTCTGTAACAGATCTCTGCCACACTGACCTGCATGTCAGTAACAGATCAGACGATCGAGTTATTGACCAACGGTCTGCCCCACAGTGGGGACAGAAATAGACGCCGAGTGTCTGCCTTTGACCCACCCGGCAAATTCCGTGTAGGGGCACGTCATCAGGAAACTCCTGATTACAACCTTTGGCTGTCGATAAACCTGCCAGAAACACACGTCAACAAACGCCAGCGACTGAAGATGTCAGGACGGAAACATCGCGGGTTTCGCTTCTTCTCTCTTTCTCTCCCCACCCCCACCCCTCACCGGCCACTCCCTGCTCCTCCCGGCCTTTCCTCGCCCCCCTCTCTCCCTCCCACCCCCTGGGTCTATGAGCCACACCAAAGATCTACCCTCCAGAGAGAAGCTGTGGTCTCTGTGGCTGCAGCCATGTTGTCCTTCTGCCAGAGTTTCAGGTATCAGGTTACGGTAACCAAACAGGAGCTGAGACGGCAAGTCACCCGGATGTTCTGACCTCTAAGGGCGCCCCTCACCCCAACACACACTGAGAAAACAGATGTTTCTGGGTAGTTTTGTCATTTCCCTAACCTCTCACCTTTCACCCCTGTCTGTATATGCCCATCTTGTTTTCCCAAAATGTAAGAAGCGTTTCCCAAACTTTGAGAGAAAATGGAACTTTCCGAACGATGTATACTGAATATGAACTTCGTTTGTTTATCAAGGGCACGCTGAATGGGTCGTAAACAGCGTTCAGTGTTCGATAAACACTCAGGAAATAAGAGAAGAAATTTCTGCGATCGATCCAGACAAGACAATTGGAGAGATATAAACAAGAAAGTACGCTTTCATGCAACCCCCCCTCCCAGCCCCGTGACCCCAGGCCGTCGGCAGAGCTGTATATTCACGTTGACAGTGACGACAAGTCCACCAAATGTTTGTATCGTGCCAGACATCTGTGACATGCTTTCAGTTAGTCTGTGACGAGGGGACGTCTGCCTGGAATTGGTTCCAGAAAGTTCTGATGTCGAAACACTTTATGATGGCGAATGACGTCAAACCCAGGGCTTGACACCCAGACTGTAGCAAACGAGACAAAATCAGAGCAGGCAGAGAACTTTTAACGGCGCTGGTAGTTTATTTTTTCAAGGCACGGATCTATCAGTCACACGGTTTCCAGATCGTTCTCAGAGACCAGACAACAAAAGCCCCCTCCGGTCTCTTCCCACCAGCTGCGTTTTTATCGATAGCTTCGCATTTCTAGAAACCACAGAGTGACAAGGCAATAATCGAGAAGCAAACATTGGCAGCGGTTGCAGGTAGCGAGTGCGCACCTGAACAAAGCTCTCGGACCGGTCTCCATTACGCTACAAAGGGAGGGAGGATTAACACTGTGTGATGGTGCGCGGAGTCAAGGGACAGAGAGACAATGCAAGGTTTTCTCTCAGATCAAAAGAAAATTGCGCCAAATGCGGTTTCAGTCTGAGTGGGGAACAGGCAGAACCAGCCTGAGCTGTCTCCTAGCGTGACCTGTTCCGTATTCCTTACACCGGTTCATATTCTGGAAATATTTTTTAGCATTTGCCATGCGGCTTGTCGGTAAACAGGGTTCGGCCAACGCAATCAGTATTTCCCAGACAAAACAATAGCAAATGGATGGAGAAATGGGACAGCTGCGTGACAGTATGATGCGTTACTTTCTTCTATCACGATAACAACAAGCAGAACTGACGGATCAAGGACAACAGGTGCACAGGGTTGAACAAAATAATGTACCCGAATATTTTTTCCTGTACCATCTGAGCATGCGTTTGTGCATACGTGGGTGGACCTGCAGTGTATTCTGGGTACCTGCCAACTGGGACATAAACGTCCGCTGAGTCACCATGCGGGTTGGTTTTCGTGGGGATGGTGTGTACATGTGGGGGTGGGGGGAAGGGGTATTTATCGAAAGTTATCTATGGACCAGTCTCGTGTGATTCTGCTCATTCAGTTCGCGTAGGTTGTCTCAAACGCACCCCGTTGTTAAAATGGACACGAGATTCCCACGTGGTGGTAAAAGACTTCGTCACGCAACTGAGAACTGGAGTGAAGTTGCCCAGTCTGTCTTCGGCACAGACAGTTCTGCGTAGCAAAGGTTTTATCGCTTTACCTGGAATTTTTTTTTCATTTCGCAGAGAGGACGTTCCACGTAGAACTGGCCTTCACAGAGGTTTTAGAGAGAGATATATTTCAGATAACTTTTCAAAACGCACTTGCGTACACAGTCACAAATTTCAGACAATTTTTCATAACGTACCTGTGTGGGCAGTCATACATTTCAGACAAGTTTTCATACCGCATACGTTGCAAACATTGTCTGAAATGTTTGACAGTCTCCACAGGTGGATTATGAAGCATTGTCTGCAATGTGTGACAGTCTACACAGGGGTGTTATGAAACATTGTCACCGACAAACAGAGCCCTGGATATCCATCTCCACTCCTTCCGTTTTTCAGTGACAGTTGGGGGAGGGGGGGACAATTCCACTAATTCCCGGCAGCACCTTGTCACGTGCATAGATTATAAGAGGAAGCAGTGTGTGTCGTGCCCACTACAGCGCTGCATCCACGACTCGCCACAGGAACCGGAAGTACCAAAGAAGCGGGAGACAGCTGGACAAGCTGCAAGAGGGGAAGGCGACAACTGGCGGACAAACGGAATCAATCCAGGCGTGAGGTTTCCAGAGGTTACAGCCACTGGATGTTTGGTATTCCGCCAGCTTGCTCGGCAAGGCGCCATTTGCATGGAATGAGCGTAAATCACTCCATCTCCTCGCCATCGCCCCGCTGGCCGCAGAGGGTCCTGTCAGCCATCTTGAGGGTCGCTGTCCCCTCCCGGCCCCTCCTGGCCCTGACAGACGAGTCTCTGCTGTCACTACGACACCACCCCTTCCCACCTCCCGGTCCCGTCTTCCGCGGGGTGTGTGAAATGGTACAGTGGTGGTCAGAGGCAACCTCGTATTTTGATGGGCTTGTAAAATATCACAGTACAAGAGTATTCACAGGGTACACACGTGTTCACAGAGTAGGAAAGTATTCATAGGGTACACACGTATTCACAGGATACACACGTATTCACAGGATACACACGTATTCACAGCGTACAAAAGTATTCATAGGGTACAAGAGTATTCACAGGGTACACACGTATTCACAGAGTACAAAAGCATTCACAGGGTACAAAAGTATTCACAGGGTACACAGGTATTCAAGGGGTACAAAGGTATTACGCTACATGGGTATTCCCCTAGGCACGTGCACCTCCTTTCTAAACATTTAAGTGGTGCACCAAAGACACAACTAGTGCATTAGTTGCACGTTGGATTGCATGAGGGTTCGTCTGTACACCTCTGGTCGTAAAACCGGTCATAGACGCAATTCCCCTGTGTGTTTTACGTGCTCCTTAATGTATGAACAGAAGATACGAACGGTCCTGTAACCCAGCCTTGGGCCCAGGAATCAGCTGTCACGTGAGATTGACAAGCAAAATGTCACGTGACTTTGGCAACGCTTGCAATGATCTCATTGCAGCAAACAGCTTGGTGGGCATAAGAACAGTTGCCTTTGCTCGCGACAGAAAGGTTTAATTTTTGAGACCTTTTACCTCCTGGTGTTGCAAGAAAAACTTTTACTGATGGCATTTCTTTCTTCTATGCGCGTGTACACAGTCAACCTCCTATGTTAGACGTATGGTGGGTTCAAATACAAACTGTGAACAAGAACGTACCTTCAAGGTGTTGGCGTTACTCCCACTAATGTGGATAAAAATACAGCCGGATCCCAGATCAGTTTTTACGCCATTATCTTTACATCTGTGTCCCAGACAAGACAGACTTAATTGCAGTTGCCGTCCAGTGGCAGCCAAACCAGATCAAGAAACGTATGTGTATGTGTATGTGTATGTGTATGTGTATGTGTATGTGTATGTGTATGTGTATGTGTATGTGCATGTGTATGTGCATGTGTATGTGTATTGTATGTGTATGTGTTTGTGTACAATATACGCAGCAGCAAAAGCGTGCTCTACCTGGCTGCAGGAATGGTGTCTCTGTTGGTACCTGGTTTCCAAGAAAAACGAGATCTTCTGGTCTCTCCGTGAGATCGTCTCTCCCCCGCACCCCCATCCCCCTTTTCTGTGCTAATGATGCAGTAAACACAAGGTGGCGCTATCTGTCAAATCTTTTATTGCATCACCAGCAGCCCGAGAGAGAGAGAGATGGAGGGAAGGAGAGAGAGATGGAGGGAAGGAGAGAGAGATGGAGGGAAGGACGAGAAAGAAGAGTGGAGTTGCAGGGCAACACAAAAGTGAGATTGTTGACAAGGCTTACCGCCGGCCGAGATCAGCGCACAGGAATGTCTCCCTGTAACACGCGGGTAATCAGCAGCGGGGAGAAGGAGCGAAAGAAATGTGAGAACGGTCGGTCAGATCAGTGACAGAAAGCTGCGGGGGGTAAGTTTTAGAGTTTGTTCATGTTGTGCTAACCGTACCTCAAGCTTCGGGCTGCTGATAAGGCTAAGTGATAGTGGCAAATGGCGTAATGTCCCTGGTGGAGCAAAATAAATTGCACAGCAATGCGGTGCAGCCAGAAAAGGAAGTCATCTCACATGGAGATACTGTGGGAAAGAGACAATTATTAATTCCTTAACCATTAATCAGGTAAAGGGGATTCGATGCACCCATCTATAATTAGGGCTCGCACACGCACGCACACACACACATGCGCGCGTGCACGCAAGCACGCACATACAGACACTTATGCGCGCATACACAGAAAGGAAGAAAGAAAAAATCAAATGGAAGAGTGTACGAGGAGGAAGAGAAAAATAGATACAGAAGAGTCAGACATTCAAAAGCTTTGTTCAGATTTAAAAAAAAAACGGATTGGAATTAAAACTGACGGCCAGGTTTAAACAACAAATGAAAATGCTGCCAGTAACCAAGGCACAACTTGGGAAAGAACTTCTCCGTTAGCACACAGTACTGCCTGAAGTCGTCTGCAAACATTATTTTCACAGAACGGACAGCGTGGATGTCACCTCCACCGACAAACAAGCTGCTAACCCAGACGAGACGGTCTTTTCAAAGGTCAGAAGTCATGCCCACCCCGAAAACCCTGCGCACCTATTGCCACTTTCCCTTCTGAGGCACTCAAAGACAGGTAGGCAGAGAATGACAGCCTTCCAGTGACCAGCAACTCAGGTCCGACAACAACCCCGATAACGGTTCGATTCCGGAAGAGATTTAATTACAAGCGCCTCGAGTGCGTCTACTGGACTTGACCCCAGGCCGATCCACAGCAGTCTGACACTGCCGACAATGGGCTACGCGCTCTGAGAGGAAACACGAGCACGCAGCGAAGATGCCAGACATTTTGTGCTTTCTCTATGCCATCTATGTCATGCACATATTTTCCACCAGCGGCGGCTAAAAAGGTTTCCCACGTAATCTTTTAATCTTCACCCTGTAACTCCGTTATCTTTTTCACTTTCCCAGACCCTAGGGAAGTGTGTGCGATCGTTTCTGTTCAAGGGAACTGTATGGGAGCTGTGTGAACTATGTGTGAACTGTGTGTGATTCTACATCGGGGAGATATTTTGCTTTTCTTCCCAGACGCAGAAACCCGCATCAAGGTGTCACCACATGCAGTCACTCGCACTGCCGTTTATCTGTTACTGTAACGACACCACCACATGCAGTCACTCACACTGCCGTTTATCTCTTACTGTAATGACACCACCACATGCAGTCACTCACACTGCCGTTTATCTG
>SMGT01012703.1:36858-52583 GCA_004794575.1 Lanistes nyassanus
GGGGGGGGGGGGGGGGGGGGGGGGGGGGAATTGGAAATGGAGGCGGTATGACCAAAGACCCTTTAGTTACACCAACACTAGAAACTCCTTCATACCGCTATATTGAACATCTCTGACCATTCAAGGGGAGCAACTCGCACAACACGAGTAGCGTCCCTTGCAACCACCATGTCTCTACTGGTAGTAGCGCGTATACGGTGACTATCTGTAGTTTAACCTATAAAGAGCAACCTAAGCGGCAGGTACTATTGAAAGCGTTTTAGTTAAGTTTGCTGCACGATTTTGAAAATACGAACTGCAGTGAAATAATACACAGCAGCCATTTATATTTCAACAAGGACGGTGAGCTGTTCTCCTGACCGCTGACCTTGTCTTTTTGAGAGCTCCAAGCAAACATTGTGAAGTCTGTTAATTAACGTCAGAATTATTTCTCTTCAGTCACTTGTTTACAAATATCTCACCAAGCAGGGAGGTCGTTTTATACATCGCTTGTGTGTTTTTCAAAAGCGTACCACAGTGTTCACAGAATTAGTCTCGCTACTCATCTGTGAGCTACAGAATAAACTGATTAACTGCAGCTTCAAGGATAAAGACTCTTGAAGTCTTTTTGCACAAAATCACAACCAAAATAACAGATGCCAAAATTAGAAGGAAAATACCAAGAACTGACGGTCTTTGGTGTAAAACATTTAATCCTAAATATATATCTTAAATCTATGTGTATGTCTCACTAGCAATGTATTTTCGGTTTAGTATTATTCTGGCGTATTGCTAAGGCTATTCTGTTCCTCCGACTTAAGGTGCGAGCAAAGTCAGCAAGTCAGCAAGTCACCCCGTTTATTAGACAATCTTTGCTACCTGTAGTTTCCAGGTAAAACTGCCGTTCACCCACCTTTCTTTCTCCGAGGGAAAGAGACAAATTGATTTCCCTGTACACTCTGGCTTATATCGGCCATTAAAACAGTTGGCCCCAGAACAATAATCCTACCATAGAGCTCTTTTGCCGCTTTCATTGTCCTCGTCTCCTCGTGTGCCATGATGCCGTGGGGATTCTGTTGTGACACACAGGGACGAGTTACTGTCCTTGCTTCGTCAGAGTGACCTGCCCTTAATTTCCAGTCTTGGTGTAACAAAAGGGTCTTTGGTATAACGCTTGACACCAGACTGACACCATGGCTGAACTGAGTGGTTTGTCGACCGTTGCAGTCAGTGACACCATGGGTGAACTGAGTGGTTTGTCGACCGTTGCAGTCAGTGACACCATGGGTGAACTGAGTGGTTTGTCGACCGTTGCAGTCAGTGACACCATGGGTGAACTGAGTGGTCTGAAGTAGCACGATGATGAAGACCTCTTTGTTATGTCACAGGAAAATCATTTAAACTTTGTCTTGATTCTATACTTATCCTCGCATTATTATTGTTGGTATTATCACTGAAATTGTCAGCCTGGATGCCATTGTTACCCCTTGATACCGCTTTTACCCCTTGATACCGCTGTTACCCCCGGATACCGCTGTTACCCCCGGATACCGCTGTTACCCCCGGATACCCCTGTTACCCCATGATACCGCTGTTATCCCATGATACCGCTGTTACCCGCTGATACCGCTGTTACCCAATGATACCGCTGTTATCCCATGATACCGCTGTTACCCGCTGATACCGTTCTTATCCCATGATACCGCTGTTACCCCTTGTTATGTCTGTTACTCCATGATACCGCCGTTACCCCATGATACCGCTGTTATCCCATGATACCGCTGTTACCCCTTGTTATGTCTGTTACTCCATGATACCGCTGTTACCCCATGATACCGCTGTTATCCCATGATACCGTTGTTACCCCCGGATACCGTTCTTATCCTTTGATACCGCTGTTACCCCTTGTTATGTCTGTTACTCCATGATACCGCCGTTACCCCATGATACCGCTGTTATCTCATGATACCGCTGTTACCCCTTGTTATGTCTGTTACTCCATGATACCGCTGTTACCCCATGATACCGCTGTTACCTCCGGATACCGCCGTTACCCCATGATACCGCTGTTATCCCATGATACCGCTGTTACCCCTTGTTATGTCTGTTACTCCATGATACCGCTGTTACCCCCGGATACCGCTGTTACCCCCGGATAACGCTGTTACCCCATGATACCGCTGTTATCCCATGATACCGCTGTTACCCGCTGATACCGTTCTTATCCTTTGATACCGCTGTTACCCCTTGTTATGTCTGTTACTCCATGATACCGCTGTTACCCCATGATACCGCTGTTACCCCCGGATACCGCTGTTACCCCATGATACCGCTGTTAACCCCTGATACCGCCGTTGCCGCCCAATTTGTCTTATCACTCTGATATGATGTCAACACCAACACGGTTATGTAATGAGCACACAAACTCGTTCAAGAGTTCTGTCAATTTTTTTGTACAGCAGCCATTTGACGATTCTAACATTATCTTCTCTCACGCGAACTATGATTCCGACAGATGCAGGTTAAAATAAAATTGTTTGATGACATCGCAGTCCAGCACCTAGGGCGGTTTACGTTATCCCAGACAGTATATCTAGCTCCCTCCACCCTTCCAGTGAGGAAAGTAGAATTCTGTTTCACTTTTTGAAAGGTTGAGGTTACAACTCTGTTGTGTCGGTTTGTGGAGTCACAAATGACAGAATGTCGTCTAGCATGGCCGCTAGCCAGTCACTGCACGGGGGTGACGTAGCACAGAACAGATTTCAAGATCCAGTGAGTAGAGGCTATTGTGTGATGACCCAGTGAGTAGAGTCTATTGTGTGATGACCCAGTGAGTAGAGTCTATTGTGTGATGACCCAGTGAGTAGAGTCTATTGTGTGATGACCCAGTGAGTAGAGTATTGTGTGGCGTGTGACCGCTTCTCAGAGAGTAAGCTTTGGGAAGTGCGGCCTCGTTACCTGTACTTTTGCCACTGTGATGTGTGAAATGTGTGGGATTTGTGTGTGAATTCCTGACATTCAAGAGCCGTCACAACCTTTTTGCTTGTCCGACAGTTCTGACATTTATTCTGTCAGCTAACGGTGCGACTGAAAGGTTACATTCTGACAGCTGACATCCAGACAGAGTTTCCAGAATTGTCACTCTTCCTGATTGTCCGTTACGCCATCTGTAGCTCTAGGGCAAGCAAGAGGCGACAACTTCAGTCTCTGACCAGTTTCCCTTCCAGCCGAATACCTTTAACTGCATGGCATTACAAGAGATGACCAGAATCTGGCAGACCAGACGTTAGATGAATTGACACAATGCAGATCGCCTGGCACTTTCACCTGACTGGGATCAGTTGCTGTAGGTGTCGGTGCAGCAGCCCTAGAAAAATGGTTTCGAAACACCGTTCAATCTGTCTTCTGTTTGCGCATGTGGGGGTGGAGGTGGGAGGGAAAGCGAGAATATTTCTGTGTCGTCCTGACGTCATCGTGTGCCCTACTTGCAAGAGGTTGCTCCCAAACTCACCTGAAATCCTTTAATAACCGTGATTCCCACCAAGAGCCGTTTTAAAATGGAACGAACTTCATAGATTCCATGAAGTCGAGTGACGCTAGGAAGTGACGTTAAGAGATTTTACCATCGAGCGTCCCTCGCCTTCCTAGCTTCTGTGACACGCCTTAGATCGGGTACGTTCGGTGACCGACAGGGGTGAAAATCCCAAACATAGGTCAGAGGTCAGCCGGAGCCGACCGTCAGCTACCTGCAACACGGCCATTAAGGTAATGATTCAATCATCGTGACACCTGTACCGCGTCAATACCGTCCGGAAAACAGCATCGATCTGCACCTAATCGCCGTCTCTGTACACGCAGCTGACACAATCGGCGCTTTTAATATCTCCTGGCGACACGTGCATGTTGCATGAGAAATGACACTATTCGCTGTTCAGGTTGATCAAACACGGCATCCGCTACACTTTGATGCAACACTTATTTACATTTAACACCAGGTTAGGCAGCTACCTCCGTCTTCATGTCGAGTTAATTAAATAATAGTCCGAAACACTCCTGGATCTGGCTACACCCAGCTTACTTAGAAAACAAAAGACAAAGAGATTTTATTCACAACAGAACAATCTGGAATACTACTTGTCTGCAATAAGCTGTAATATGTCAAACGTATAGTCTGCTACACTCGGCTACACTTGTTTCTATTCAGCAGTAAGATAGTCCCTTACAGGTGGCTACAGCTGGCTATACCAAATCTTCAGTAACTATACCAAAGGAATGTACCTCCTCCCCAGCGTATTTTTTTTTCTCTGATAGTCTCATGAAATGCCAGCCTCGTGCACATGTAGATGATAGCAATCAACAGCAACACGTCAGAAAGACGAACTCTGTGCCTGAGAAGCCAAGCATTTTGTGGTATCGGACCTGCATGTTTGCGTGCGTGCATGAGCGAGGGAGTGAGTGGTAGTGTGAAGAAACCAGAAAGGAAAGAAGTTGATGGTCTAAACAAAAAGTACGAGAAACTGTCGAGGGACAGCAGAAAAAAAAGAAAAGGCAAACAGTTGCCTGGAGCCGTGATCAGGTTTGCAACATTGCTTGTCAGAAACTACACGACAAACTGCGTCTGTCAGCTCCCGCAGTTGGCTGTTGGTTGTCGTCAGCAAGCAATGCTCTATCGTGATAGACTGATGGTAACAAATCAGCGAGAAACAAATACAAAAAGAAGTGCAATACGAAGTTAAGAAAAACAACGCCTTTTAATAACTGTGTACAGACTGACACTACGTCCTTTGGTAGCTGCGAAGAAGCTGAAATGTGATACAAAGTCTGTTAAATGCGACGGTCTGTAACTCAAATGTTTGCACAGCGGTTGGGTTCCTGGGGTGCATTGCTTAACAACCTGGCATCACGGCCCGTCACGGTCCAGCAATTTCGATCTCACGTCGCTACCAGCGGATGTTGCGCTGATATCGGAAGGATATGGAAGAATGTCAAGAAAATGGCAAACAAAAAGCTATTACAATAGCGACACAGCCAGGGCCCCTGAAGGGGTCTACGGATCGTTGCCTAGTGAGCTTGACTAATCACCGGAAATGACGTATAAACGAGTAATGATGGGAATTTACACCGACAACGGCTGTGACGGGACAGCCGAAAGACAGATCAAAAGCTTGATCAATCACGCCCAGGCCAGGAGAGAACTGTAAGCAAGTGAAAGAGAAGTTCAAAGTCTCGTCGTGAGCGAGAGAACGCAGCGAGACTGACGTGTTTAGCTCCCCTTGTTTGCTCGCAAGTGCACGCGCGCTGGGACCACGTGGGGGACTCCAAAAAAGGGCGCCTGCTATAGTACTCGACAAGAGTGAACACCGCACATTTTCTCTCTTCGGCGCCATGTTTTATCAACAAGGTTTTCTCATGTCTGTCGCCGACTGCTGTGCAGGTGGAGGCGAAATGCCTGCGCACACCGCTGTAAACAGAAGCTCTAACACTTGTAACAGGTTCCTGTCTACGGAGGCCAGCCCCGCGAACATCAATAAACTGAGGAAAGGGTGGGGGGCTAGAAATGAGGGGAGGGGCATAAGGTAAAAGACAACAGGCTTCTGACGATGTGTTGCCCGTGTAGCCGCGAGACAACAAGCGATCAGACTGGCCAGAGACCTGCTGCGCTCGGCGCTGGAACATGTGCAACTCGTAACGCACTCTTAGCACCTGCCCATCGGGAGATGCTTGTTCCCGACAGAAAGGTGAAAGCTACACCAGGTAATCGCTCGACTATGCAAAACTGGGCTGCTGACCCGACACTGCACAAGGACAACAAAGGGTTAGATAAAACTTCGCTGACGAGAACAGAACTTGTGTAGAAAAGTTGCTTTTAAAAAAAGTTCTTTTGGTTTCAAAACACCAAGAACAATCTTTTACTTCTATAACGAAATGATAAACCTAAGTTCATGTATGGAAAGGAATAAAAATGTTCCTTTAAAATCATAACATGAAACCTGTTATGAATTCACGTAAATTGTAGACTGAAAAAAATATTTTCCCCGACTGCTAGTATAGTCACAGACAAAAGAATGAAGAAGATGAGGCTCAGGTATTTGAGAAACCGAAATGTGAAACAAAGGGACTCCAACACTGGTGTGGCTCATGTATGAACTGGTGCTATGAATTTCCAGTCCTGTGAAATATTGGTACAGACCAAAGAGAATAAAATATATCTTTCTGGCAGAGTCGGGGACAACGTTCGTGAATAATCTCCCAGAAGAATACACACGGCTGTGCCTTCAGCCATGATATACTAGCGGGTTTTAATTAATTTGGGTGCGCAAGAATATGTGCGCATATTGCTTAATATTCATAAGGAATACAGTGATTTGGAAAAAAAATTCAACAAATTAAATGCGGCAAGCTTACAGTAGTTCTTGAATACGAAACTGCATTTGTCATGGCCTGCTGGCTGGCTGGCTGGGTGGCTGGCTGGGTGGCTGGGTGGCTGGCTGGCTGAGTACCGGGACAAACACAAAAAGGAAGGATTGACTAAGGAATTTGTCGCAGTTTACACAAGTTCCACCGAACAGAAAATGTGAAAGATGTTGCAGGAGACAAATACGTCAGCATTAAAAAAAACTTAATCTAAGAGCAAGAAATGGCACTTTGCCTGACAGTTGAGTAGAGCAGAGGAACATTGTTCTCTTTGTTTGCCTCTGTGTGACGCCTCATATAACACTCAGATACAGGTCTGGCAAAACTTAAGGGGTTTGCCCTACCCTACAGATTATGTGCATACCTTAACTGGTAAATCAATCAGCTGTTGTTAGCCAATAAGCGCTGGCGTTTCGTTTGGTTACGTCCCCTGGCAAGTTCGTTCCCAAAAGCTGGCAACACGAGTCCGGCCATTACACTTGTACATCCAGCGACCGGTTGCTTGGCTTTCTGATCCAGATCGGGGTAATACCGACGTGGGGGCGGGGGAGGGGATGTATTACCGACAGGGAGAGTAAGCCTGACAGAGGATGTGGTGTCGCCACTGACGCCCGAAAGGATTTTTATGTTGGGATCAGCCTGCGCCGGTGGAAGTCCGTTTCCCAACGTTGTATCCGCCAGCGGGACGAGGTTGGTTTGATGTCGCCACGCGCTCGCAAATGCACGGTCGGCCATGCGTCTCGTCTTTCCGTATTTAAAGCACTCAAGATTCACAGAGCGAACGGACACGGAGGCTAGTCTTAACTGGGCGATCCTAGATTACACGATCTCGGGTCGCCATCCATCTAAACCGGGTATGGGCGGAGGTCGGTGTGGGTTCCCAAAGGAAAAGTAAGAAACAGCCTTCAGAGCCGAGTCTGGGTACCGAAACCAGGAACCGACATTCACAGCCCACCTCACCTTTTCTCTCCTTCACGGGCATAGAGAAGGGTTTCGACTTAAGGGACACATCTTTTCCTGACCTCAGGGGGCAACCCTTGGAAATCTTCTAGACCTCAGGGGCACAAAACTGGAGTTCTTCATGACTTCAGGGCCACATGTATAAAGAAAAGTGTGATTGCGGAAATCACAACAATCTCATACAGAATACAGTTTTAACAACTTAGCAGGGGAAATAACTTGTCTCCTGCTGTCAAAAACTTTGTCTCAGGCTGCCTTCCAGCCAGCAGGTCCTCTGGGAGAGATTTACGAGGAACCCGTCCTAATGACCTCACCTGTATTTGGATTATGCCAGCAGGATTCATAGCTTTAATGCTGAATGTTTCATAGAGCCATTGACACCATACAAAAACAGGGGTACGTTATCACAAATTAAATATATCTCGTGTGACTCTCTTCTGTCAGATACCAGGGGAGATAATTAGGTCGCCAGACAGCGTACAGCCTTACAGTCAATTGCCATAAACCGTTTTCAATATTTAAAATTTTTTAAAAATTGCACCATGGCAGAAAGTTCCAGTAACAGCAGCAGGGACAACGAATTCTACAGAATACCAAGACGGTTGGTCGCTGTCCTCTCTTTGTTTTCCCCGATTGACCATGAAACATGTTTGCTTGCTGGATTTTCTTATTTCCTGAAAACTGGCAAACACATGTTCCCGACTTTTCCGGCAGCAGCTTTTGAAGAAGTTGGACAAACTTGAGGCAAGCCTTGAGAAAACAAACATGGCGTTTTAGTGAACATTCTTCTACCCTCCGCAAGCTGCACGCCCTGCGCGTATCCCACAGCAACGAGCTGCGAGCGTTCTGAGCTTGCATCTTATGCAGCAGGAGCGCCTCGGACAAAGTTCGGGGCTGGAACAACAAGCGCGGCTCGCAGCCTGCAGCAGATCAGCCAGATGTCGGCTTGCAGCGTGCGGAGAAATGTCGGCGAAGAGATGTCAGACGGCAAGGACGCCAGAACAAAGCGAACTCTACGACTCCAATCACAACATCAGACAGGACGACAATCACAACGTCAGACAGGACGACAATCAAGCCGAACATGTTACGACGCACAGAAAAACTGCTGATTGGCCTATGGTCCGTTTCATATACACACTGACACCTACCCTTATATCCTCTCGTTTTTGGAGTCACTAGTCGTGGTGATCAGTTTGTGGCCGGACGACTTTCAGCCATGCAAGATAACAAGCAGGCACGTGCACACACGCGACCCAACTTGCAAATATAGTAGGGGTCTACATACGCACAAATATTCCACATGCACTCAGAGTGTGAAGCTCTCTTTATCTGAAAACGTAACCGCTGAAATTCTTACTTGGTGTTACAGAATGTTCCCGCTATTGTTCTTTCACACACCACATTTTTCTTTTCAATGCCCACAGATTTTTTGCATCCGTGCAGGCTTCCCGTCTCCAGCAATTCAACATGGTCGGACTATTGTCGCGAGTCAATAGAAAATTATTTAACAAGGAAAACGCAGCGTGCGGCAGGGTCTGGAAACGGGGCCGCGTCTATAGACTGCATGAAGTTTGGGGCCAAAGAAGCAAATTCTTCGAATTTCCGAAATAGTTATTAGCCGCGGTCGACCGCTGTGTGGGGAATCAGCAGCTCAGCAGGGGAGACAATGCACGACAAAGTTAATTACAAGTGAGCTTCATTATTGCGGGTGTTACAGAGATCAGCTGTCGCGTCCAGCACAGACCAGCGTCCCTGGGGAAATCGCCATTGCAGGGGATAACACGTTGCGTGGACGGCCACCGGCGACTATAGGCTCTGCCGCGTGGCTAGGTGGCGCTGATCACAGCTCACGTGAAACGCGAAATGATTCTCTAGATCTACGTAACAGCTACAACATCAGTGGGAAGCTTTAGTGGCAAATGTATTTTTTTCTGCTGCATGCCCTTTGAACACAGGCCTTATACACAGGTAGCACAAATATGATATTTGTGACGTGCGAAACATTTACCACATACCACTGTTTATAAATATAACATTTTAAACTTAGACAGAATTAGTACACGAAAACATTAACTGAAACAGGTTAAATGTTTTCCGTTCTGGTAACTAACGCTTTGTAAAGATCATCGAGGTGCCGATGCAGTTACAAATACAGACAGCTGAGGAAATGTCAAACTGTCAGTTGTTCCCACTTGACAAACATCCACACGCCTACACAGATGCTGGAAATCAGGCTTTGGAAAAGCCACCCACACAGCGAAATTCTATTATTTTGTGACTTCAGTGCAGAAGTCTCATCAGACCCATTGACTACGTCACGGCCAGGCAGGGCAGAAATCCGCGGGGCGTCACGAGAGGTCACGGCAAACAGACTCGCGTCGTCTTGCGTCCGTGACTGTGTCTTTAACAACTCTGTTGCAGCTTGTCTTTTAACAATGGTAATGGAGGCCGCGAACAAGGGCTTGAGATAACGGCGGGGATATACCATCCCGCCATCCCAGCACCCATGCACCCGCACGTCACCACAGTGCATCAAGTCCAAGCATCTCACACTCAGTTCCAAACCGTTCCTTCCCATCTGCTCGACCACGTTTTGTTTTCTTCTCCATTACACCCGGCGTGTACTGAGTGCACGTTCATATTTGCATTTGGTGATGAAGCATCTTTCCTTGTGTTCATGTCGCGTGCGCAGAAGGGTTCGTGCGTGCGAGGATGCGTGGATTTAGAGAAGTAGAGAGAAGAGGAGTTTTTTTGGCCCCCCCCCCCCATGGTAGGAGTTTTGCTTATAATTATACATTCAATGAAAACCATGCTTATCATCTGTACCTATTAGTCACCCACTTTAAACCCCTCCCACACCACCTCCTCCCCACCCGTGTACACAAAACTTTCGACGTGCTTTAATGTTTTAAAATGACAAAATTACCTTTAGTTCCAGTTTAAGCGATAAACAGACTGCTATATAATTTTGATGTATGTATATTCCTTTATTCATGTACAATAGCAAACGATTTTTTCTTCAGTCTGCTGAGTCCACTCATTTACTCATTAAATACGCAGCGAGCTACAGAACTATCTGTGGCAGTTTGTGGTGTGTTCACGTACACACAGACGGCCTTCTCGGGCCCAGCTTCCCTTCCCAGGCTGTGCGCACCGAACAGCTTTCAGACGATGATTTCATGACCGTCACGCACGAACAAAGGATGACTGCATGTCAGCACACACTGCACCGCGCTTGCACAGCAGACGACGAGGCCGCCATGACAGCAAGGGGATCAGAAGGAGTGGAACAGGCAATGGAGTGATCCACCCTTGATGACAATCGACTGTGTCGGGTAAAAAAAATGTTTTGCTTGCTCTTCTGCGGGCCGCAGAAAGGGGACAAAAGACAGCTATCCTTTTAAGAGTACAGCTTTTTAAAACTGCTTTGGGATGGCTGTTAGGGTTTGTGTGGTCACAGAGGTTACTTTTCTTATTGTTTAGCAATTGCTACAGCTGTCCATCGACGCTGGGTGCGCTTTCCCTCACTGAAAAAGTGTTAACCTACCGCGGGACAGACATATTGAGATGTGTCTCTTGGACAGACAGACAGACAGACAGACAGACAGACAGACAGACAGACAGACAGACAGACAGACAGACAGACAGACAGACAGACAGACAGACAGACAGAACTCTAAAACTTAAACAATCAGGCCAGTTGAGATGCTGCAAACTGTGACAGGTACTCTGTTGGTGATAATGACAAAAGATAGCAGTGACACAAAATCCACACAAGGTGGTAGTGAGACAATATCCACACAAGACGGCAGTGACACAATATCTACACAAGATGGCAGTGACACCATATCCACACAAGATGGCAGTGAGACAATATCCACACGATATGGCAGTGACACAATACCTACACAATATGGCAGTGACACAATATCTACACAATATGGCAGTGACACAATATCCACACGGTATGGCAGTGACACAATATCCACACGATATGGCAATGACACAATATTTACACAATATGGCAATGACACAATATCCAAACGATATGGCAGTGACACAATATACACACGAGATGGTAGTGACACCATATCCACACAAGATGATAGTGAGACAATATCCACACAAGATGGCAGTGACACCATATCCACACAAGATGGCAGTGACACCATATCCACAAAAGATGATAATGAGACAATATCCACAAAAGATGGTATTGAGACAATATCCACACAGGATGGCAGTGACACCATATCCACACAATATGGTAGTGACAGAATATCCACACAATATGGCAGTGACGTAATATTCCAACTCCACACGACAGTCTCACACAGGAAATCGTGAAGACGGTGTCAACTTTTCAAAGTGAACGTGCTGACAGAAATACAAAAATACTCAGGTAATCCAAGCTCCCTCTGGTGGCAGTATGAGCTAGCAGTCTCATAGGCCAGATTCCAGCTGATCGTCTCCAGCAGGTGACGCTCTGTGGAGGGGTGGGGGTGTCGCCAGAGGATTGGCTGTTATTACCGTCCTCATCAGATCCGGGGCCATCTGCCTGAGGTACGAACTCCAAGAACTTAAAGACTGTCTCAGCCTTGTTCTGATTAATCGTAAAATATCCGGACTGGCAGGGAGCGACTGGCCAAGCCCAGCGTCTAGGAAACGCTATTATCCCCGTCTTGTTCAGAATGCACTGCTGTCCAGGATAAATTTACCCTTTAGCCATTCCCAACACAGGAGATACACAAGCCCGCAACTTTTCAGACTGCAGTTCTCCAACGCGACGCATTCTCTTATCGCCACAATAGCCACATTTTAAGAGAACATACCTAGTCCTCAATTTCATTGTTTAATGCTACATACTTGAGGGTAACTTATAGGGACATGATAAGATATTTTAATAACGCACTGTGGGTAATCGTTCACAAGGTGAAAGGTCATTAGATACACACAATTTTATGTAGTAACTAATTAAGCGTGCTCTGTGCTATAGCAGCGACTTGTTCCGATCACACAGCGATGCCTTAGGTAGAACGCCATCTTAAATGTTCAAAATATTTATTCATCCTTTCGTCGGGTCTTCCTGAAGTCATCGTTTAAACCTGCAGCCCCAGTGAGGTAGCCACAGCTTGCAGTCTGGTCAGACGCGCGTTCCACTTCAAAGCGGACTTAAAGTGCTGCAAGACCAGACCCCAGTATTGTACGGGAGTCAGATGTATTTCTGACTCGGCTGCTGAACGACGGAGGCTGCCCAAACCTGGTGTTGGTCACGACAAGGCAGATTCAGAGCACAATCCAATCACTGCCATCTCGCCAGCTCCACCGTGTTGCCGGCAATTCGATTGAGAGCCATTCTCTTAGCGTGGGCTGCTGAACTCTACTCAGAGAAGCTGTGGGACAGGTTCGCTTGTCGATATGCCGGTGACCAGCCGCTCTAAGGGCTTCTTGACCAAGCGAGTGAAAGGTCTGTAACGATCTGGGATTGTGTGTATAACTCCCATCAAGGTGGGCCGAAACAATCCCGCCTTGGGCAAGACAAAAATTCCGATGACACCAATCTTGTTATTTTCGTCCGGCTCATAAAGTGGTCTGCACTTTCAAGATGGGGTCAGAGTGGTCTTTCGGTGACTTGTTTTTAAGGATTTTTCTTTGTATATTTTTTAAAGACTAAATGACCTGTACACAAGTACATTGGCAAGTAACCAGGGAAAAAGGAGTACAACGGTCTGTAAATCGTCCCTCCTTTCAATAAGTTGTGTCTGTTGCGCAGGTGAGCTATTGTCCGTTAATTTATAAACTGTCTGAAACAGGAAATGTATTTTGCGTGCCGTAATGTCTTCTTCATAAACATCCTAAGCGACGCGGGACCCGCAAAATCTGACTGCAGAGCAGCCAGCAGACAGCGCACTGTGTCATGGCAACAAGATTGGTGGCCAAGCATCAACATTAGACTGCGTTCACACGGCTCGACTAAATCGGATTAAAGCAATCATGATTTTGTTTCTTTGGATCGAATATTCTTTACAGACACACATTTTCACTAAAATCGTGAAGGGAGTGGATGGGGGTGGGCAGAAGGGAAGTTCTTCATGGAAGTTAGACAAAGTGTCTATAATGTGAGCGGCTGCATTAGTTCGTTGAGATTCTTTCATCCGGCTTTGTCGAACAGTATAAACCCTGCATTAGTGTGACCTCACGTGCCACATGCCGCACGGCACATGCCACATACCGCGAGACGACAACGTGTGAAGACGACCATCTCCCCATCGCTGGCAGCGCCCTCTCGCGAGGACTGCGAAACCCGTGCCCGGCGGCCATAATCGGAATGAAGTGGCCAGACAGCCATGTTGATCACCAGTGATGAACGTCATTTCCGCACAACAAGTGGTGGTGAGTGGAGTTCACTTCACAGACAAAAGCTCTCGCTTGATTTGCACGGGCTCAGGGGGTAAGGCATGTAATGTTTTCATGGAGAAATCTTGATGGAGTCATGTGACTTCTTGTTAGTGATATTAGTGGTTTAATTAGAGTAAATTAGCGCTTCTATGAAAGCGCGACAGTGTGTGATTAGACAGGTTTTTGAGAAACTTGATGCCTAAGAAGTGTTATGTTGTCAGCCAGCACTGACAGTAGTATGACAGTATGTTCGGGTGTCCTTTAAAGAGCTTTACCTGCCCCAGTACTGTGATCTTATTACAGGTTAATGTCCGTCATTTGACTACAGGTTGCACTGGGCATATTCCTCTTCTGACGTTTTCCATACACCCCACCCGGCCACCCCCACCTTGCAATTGCCCAGCACGATCACCACCAACCTCTTAACGACAGTGTTCAGAGCATTTTCATAAAAATCAACAATCGTCATACGCTCTTTTAAACGTCGACAGTTTCAGTCCTATCGGGATATTGTGAATCATGGACAGGCTTTTGTGAATCACAGAAACTGTGAAACACCGGCAGGAATTTATGAATCACAGACACTGCGAATCACAGACATCCTGTGGATGACAGGGTTTTGTAAAACATCGATACTGTGAAACATAGACAAGACTGTGTGAGTCCCAGATAGGATATTGTGAGTCATACACAGGGTCTACAGAATTTTCTGTGCGCCCTACAACGGTTTTTAAAATCGTTCTCTTCTGAGCTCTCTAAGGTATTCGCCCACATTAAGCATACACAGGGACATTCAGTAGCAAAAGATTATTCCATAGGGACACGGAACAACGGTCACTAGCTGCAACATTTGTCACCCGTAAACGTGGACGCCACTGAATGAGCGAAAACATTTTACGACTACTGGCCCCACACTGAGGCAACTGTGGCGCTCTAATTAAGTCATCTGTATTCCGGAATAAAAGGTTTGACCACTGCGCATGACCAGGCATACGCCAGCACGTGCACTGCCACCCGCAGCAGCCAGTGAGCCAGCCAGTCAGCCAGCCAGCGAATCACGCCCTTGGAACAATAGCCAGATACCGGCAGTCGAAAGCCCTAGTAACCTGACATGACTTCAGGGTTGTAGAAGCTCTCACTGCTTGAAGTTCAGTGAGAACCAAGAAGAGGGAATTGTCACATATTCAGAACACTCTTGTTCCTTACTCTTAGCTTAGACGATTACACGCCAACACAATATAGTCCTGCGTAGAAAGCTTATAGCGGGTCCTGCATGGAAAGCGTTTTTTTATTGCTTATTTGTTTCTGAAACCGCCAACCACATTCTATCAACAAGACTGGTGCCACAAAAGAAAAATATCTTATACTCGGGCACCAGGGACAAAAAAATTGCACATTGACGGCGGGACACAATGATTGTGGAGACAATACATTAAATAGTAGCTGCAACACAATACTCGGTACATTCCCATTGTAGGTAAGATAGGGGGAGAGAGTCCTGAGTGGTTTGTATGTGTGCATGCTGTAAGTCGCTATTGAAAGTGATGTGCAAGGCTATAGAGAAACTGTACAATTTTAATTTAATGTTAAAGGAAGAGGAGGAAAAGGAAAGAAGAAGAAGAGAGGAAAGAGAGAAGGGAGCTCTATGGGCACCCGAGACCATGCACAAATTATTGATTAAATCGTTTAGAAATTTTTATAAATTTATGGACTGCAGTAACAATAAACTGATTTTCGTTGTGTGAGAGCGAGGGATGGCCGAAGAGCAAGAGGCTGGTATCTAACTGGAATTGGTGGGGGAGGTCTATAGCAAAGATTGTGTTTATTCTCAGGTTATTATAATTTGGACAGTGGAAAAAGAAGTGTTCGACATCTTCTGATGGGTAGCCACAGGCGCAAGTTGAATTATTGGACAGGTGACGCGCGCAGAGATCCTTATTGAGATTACTCACGCCTAGTCTAAGTCTACA
>SMGT01012704.1:0-11121 GCA_004794575.1 Lanistes nyassanus
GACATGGGTAGCCATTACTGTAATGTAATCATATTTACTTACGGGGGATAGTAGGTGGGAGAAGCTGGGTATTTCAAAGTCTGTGTGTTATAACTGACTGTTCGGTTAAGAACTTGACTGGTACATACCCCATCTGCAACAATTCACACATGTATTCCTGGAAGACACGTTTTGTGCCAAGTCTTGTAGTCACCCTGTTATTCTGATCAGTCTTATAATCTAATGACAGACTTTGTAATTTCTGACTAGAGATTCACCTTTTTAGTAAGGGGGAAAGTGAGGTTCAGAACAGAAGAAAGAGAAAGGAGACGACGAAAAAGAATGCGAGACAGGAATAGGGGGAAGGTACCCGTACAAATGATGTCGGTATGTAATACGGTATTTCAGTGCCATGTCGGTATTTTATACCCGCATACCGGCGGTACTGATACAGGGTTCTTCGAAACCAAAAATTCGTCGACTTTGTTTAAAGCGTTTATGTGCGTGTTTGCGTGCTTATCACAGAGAGAGGGGGGAGGGAGAACTGAAACCAAAGCTGTCACTGAATGACAGATACAAATACATATTTTGTGCAAGACTTTACAAGTAGAAACAAACAGCATGGTGTGGTCTGATGTTAAGGCTTGTTGTACTATCTGCCAATAGATGACAGACGGATTGTCTTCGGAAAGGATACGGTTTTTCCTTGGGTTCACCGATGTGAATTATCGGTATGGTAATTGATCTATACTCCGGTAAATAACATGTGCGTGTAGAAACGTGTAGCGTCGCTGGAATGAATATATGAGAGTGCGAGTGGTTGATCTACTTATGTCGGTAGATGTATATTGGAGGATCATTCATTGTGTAGTGGAATATTCTGTGTTGTAGCTGCCCTCTTTTATTAAGTTGAGCGCGTGACAAGTAAGGGGGTGGGGGCTTGAGCCGATTTGGAAATTGATGAAATTAGGCAGCGATCGCATTGTTAGTTCCCCCTTCTTGACACATTTTTATGTTGTTGTAACTCTAGTTAACGAGCAGACTACTGGAAACACAAAAACGCAATACCCCTAGACACACGACAGAGTAATACCACAACAGCCACAGGTGAGAGAGAGATGGAGGAAGGGGGAGGGGGGAGGGAATAAGGAGGAAAAAGAAAGATATCACGTGTCAGACATGCGGAAGAGAAGTAAGATATTTGGGAAATAATAAAAGAAAGGCGGAGGATTGATGTTAGCAGGATTTTTAAAAGGGGTGAAAAATCGACTGCATGCGTTTGCAGTTTGTTGCTGCATCGCAGTCACTGGAAATGAAAACGTTTTATTGGATAAAGTCTCCATGGATAAAACAAATTAAAGACTATTCCTCGATTAGCATTATTATCACTTACAACATCTCGAACATCGTGCTAGTGGTTAGTGAAAGAATACGCCTATTGCCTGTTAGATCTTGATTTAGGCGGATGATATCATAATTTAAAGCCATAACCATTTCAGCCCATTTCACTTCATTTCTTCAGATTGTTTCAGGGACAAATATTGTAGCGTCTACCTACAAGATAATTAAAGTGTATGTTATGGTTTATAGGAAAACTTACAAAATTACAAACTTTACAGATGCGAAAGAGATGATAAAATCAAAGTTTACAGACATAAAAGAGATAATTACCGAAATCAAAGATTGTAGAAGCATACGTAGAAGCTGAAAAATAAGACAGGCGTGTCAAAACACAAGCAAACGCACTTCCCGAGTTTTGTTTGTTTGTTTGTTTTCAACTGATGATAATTAGAAGTAAAACTGGAGAGTACAAAGTGCAATGAGCACACGGACACGACTCTAGCTGTTATTGTAACAACGCTGTGAATCTTTAACTGAAACGGAACATATGTTTATGCTTTCAACAAGGTTTCCTTTGTGTAGCATTATTCACAGTCATCCTTGATGCGCAGTCACGACAAAGAGTAATTAGTGTAACATGTGGAGTGACTGGAATATGTCCTTTTCTGGAGAAAAGTTTGACTTGTTCTGGCTGGCCGTCACGAACGATTCAATATCATGTTAATTAACCTACTTGTTGGCACATTCCAGCTGTACACAGCCTGATAGGTCAACTGGAATCCTCTTCCCGTTACGCTCCCATCGCTGTGAAATTTGATGTACATGTACTGTCCAGTACTGTAGAAGTCACCTGTTCTTTGTCCACAGACTTTGGCAATGCTGCTGGAATACCTGCTGGAACCTGTACAATGACAATTCACATTTACCATCACTATGTGTGTGAAAGTAACAATAACAGGAAATTTTGTCTGCTGTTTATGAACTTTCACAGTAACATCACTTTCATTCTGTCAGCTGTGGAACATGCAGAATAACAGATCACATTCACCTTGTCTGCTGTTTGTGAAACATGTACAGTAACAGTTTCTTTCACTGCTGTTCAGGTGAAAATTACAATAACATATCCCTTTAAGTCTGTCTGCTGTGTGTGTAACGTGTAAACTAACAGATCACTTTCATTTTCTATGTACTCTTTGTACAACACGTACAGCATTGTTATAGTCAGTGTGTTTTTGAGACATGTACAGTGTCAGATTACTTTGAGTGCGACATCTGTTGGTAATACAGGCTGTCTTGTTAACAGACAGTGTCCTGTGCAAGCGGAACACGAAGAGTTAAAGACACAAGGTTTAGACTAACTTACCGTCAAGAAGTTCGACATAGTCGTACGTGCAACCGCTGTTAGACTCCGTGTCGAGATACGTGAAAGTCACGTGCACTACCTGGTCATTGCTGTCAGTCTGAAGGAGCCAGGCACAGTCAGCATTCCTAGAAATCAAACGTTGTCTCAGATGCTGTTAGATAATTAAACACTTTTAATATTAGGGTGACATGCAAGTCAAGCAGTATAATAACACGATGATGTTTTTTAACAGATTGAAAGGAAGTCTTGTTATTTATGAGAAGATTCTGATGAAAATGTGGAATGCTTGTTACTATGGCATCCGGTGATTCGTAGCGAAGAAATGTATGAGTAGCCATTAATTTAATGATGTAAGTTTATTTACGAGGTATAGTTGGTGGAAGAAGCTGGATATTTCAAAGTTTGTGTGTCGAAACTGACTGTTCGGGTCAGAACTTGACTGGTACATACGGCATCTGCAACACGTCAGACAATGTACTCCGGGTAGACAAGGTTTTTGACAAGTCTTGTAGTCACGCTGTTATTCTGTTCAGTCTTATAGTCACAGCGTTGTCTCTGTATCTAATCATCCAGTCACACTGTTATCTCTATGTAAACCTTATTATTAGCTTTTCTATGGGTGTGGATTTCAACTTTTATCCAAACAAAATGTTAATACAGTTTTCTTATCTAATAAAGGCTATGTCCTTTCTGGATAAAGATCCCCGCTTCTTATTAAGGGGGGGGGTGGGGTGAGGTTGAGAGCGGAAGACCGAGAAAGGAGAGGACAAAAAAGAATGTTAGACTGGGGGTGAGTGGGGGTAGTCATACAGATGATGCCTGTATTTAGTACAGTATTTCACTGCAATATCGGTATTTTATATCCGCATACCGGCAATAATGATACAGCGTCTCTTCGAAACAAATCCTTCCTCGATTTTGTTTAAAGCGTTTATGTGCGTGTATGCGTGCATGTCCGCGTGGGTGCATTTCAAAGAGAGAAGGGGAGGGGATAGAGAGAGAGAGAGAGGGAGAGAGGGAGGTGGGGGGGGGGAGAGAACCGAAACCAAAGCTGTCACTGAATGAACAAATAAATATTTTGTGCAAGACTTTACAAGTAGAAACAAACAGCATTTAACGGTGTCGTGTGATGTGTAAGCCTTGTTGTACTACCTGCCAAATAGATGACAGTACAGCAGGAACAACACAGCAATATTTTCTTCTATCTTCGAGTCAACAACAACAGCAACAACAGCAACAACAGCAGCACGAACAAAAACAGCAGCAGCAACAACAACAGGATTCTCCTAGAGCGCTGTTCCTCCGAAGGGCTCGATGCGTTTTACAAAAACAATGAAGACACCCACAGTATCACAGAGTACATCTAGACACATAAACCCACCAAGAAAGCAACCATCAACCACGCTCGCACGTTCGCAATATCTCTCTATCACTCTCTCACTTTGTCTTTCACACACACACTCACGCTCTCTCCCTAGAGCAGCATTACCAACTAGCACGGTAAGTCAGTGAAAAGCGAGGTGAAAGAGACGTGTTTTGAATGAAGCAAGAGAAGTCCTTGATACAAGAATCCCGGAAAGGAGACAAGAACTTCTTCCCTTTCTTTGAAAGGGACGGCAGCTGACACGTCCTTTGGTTCGTCACTTGGCTGAGGGAGATGACTAGCTTTTAAAACGAACCCCTCTACACCTACCCTTTGTTATTAAAATATGTTGATAATACCGACTCTTTTGCCTAGCAGTTAAGATACATTACACGTCTTATTTGAAGTCAAATCCTAATGGCTATTTCATTAAATATTGTCACGAGCTGGTGTCTGGTGTATCAAAGACATTGCACCATAGTTTCTAGGTGTGACCTGGGGAAGATCGCCATCATCTTCTGCCAAACCTTCTACTGGAGATCTGCTGTGAAAAGACGTACGTGTCTTGTGTTAAAGTCTGCTGAAGGCTGATAAGTTCAGTCTTGCTGCAGAATAAAGATGCCCATGTCTACTGGACTTAGGTGAAGTCTAGTATCAACGGCTTGTGTCTTGAGTAGACCAGTTGACTAGCGCAAGGGAATCTGCGAGGTTGTCAGATCCTTCCAGACTGGTGTGTGACTCTTGCACGTGTTTCTCTGCTGTGGGAACTCTCTAAATTAACCGGGCGAGAAGAGGAACCACGGAACGTAAAGGAGGGAGATCGAGGGACTGCAGACAACTGTCTAAAGCCGAGGCAAAGATCCAACCTTGAAGGAAGACTGCCTGCAACTGAGCTCTAGGGAGAGAGTTCAGAGGTCGAAGGACGACTGAAAAACGTGGCACAGCGTGGTCGGTGGCTGTTGTGACATCAGGGAAGGTGCTTGCGTCTCTCAGTGAGCTGTGTCCAGAGGCAAAGGACACGAGGGGAGATCGGCGATAAGAGTCTCGTTGTAGCAGGGAGCAGCCAAGGGGACTTTCTGACGTCAGTCTTCCAGGACAACAGAGAGGGGCGCCTCATATCAAGAACAGATTTCTTTACGTCGTGAGAACTGTACAAACTACCAGGTGAAAGTGTTGTGTGTTCTACACGTGGTCATGGTGTGTGTGCAGTGAAAAAGGTATGTGTGTCTTCATTGTTATGAGGTAAGGCAAGTGGTGGCAGGAAACACGTTAGTTAACCAGAAAGAAAGCCCGGGGGTCATATTCTGTCAATGAGCCTAGATTACTATTCACCCCTGTAAATACTCGCTATCTGTAAAAAAATCTCTTTTCTTTTCACTGTATTACATAGTCTTGTTATTCCTTGTGTTATGGGAGATTGTAGGTGAACGGGGGCTCAGTGAGAATAGTTTCCACCTACGCACATGTCGTCACCTGAAGGGCGGTCATGCGGAGCGGGTGCAAGGACGACGCGTTACGGGAAAAGTAAACCCCATGTGGGGACATGTATGTAAGTCCGAAAACACACCATAGCTTTTTACCTTAATAGCAAGGCTATTTGGGGGTCAGCTTCATATGCAATCAGCCTTTTCCATGTTGTCTATAAGCTTGCAGACTTTCTGAAATCACTGGAATTATTTTCTAGAGCGGAGTTTGATGTTTTCTCTCTAGGTCGGGCAGTTGCTTGCTTAACGTCCCACCACAAACAAGGTGCATATCAGGACGGGGGACTATGGGGGATGGGCTCCTGTTACTAAGCTATGCACCACCAGACTGACAGCTGCATTAATCCTTGGCCAGGATTCGAACCAACAACCTTCCACAGCTATCCAGACCCCCTAATTCGGCCATTTACGTAACTCAATAAACAGTGGCTGACGAAGGGAAGGGAAAGTTTCAAATGAATTAAAATTTAAAAAGTTTGGTGGAAAGGATGATTTTAAATATATTGTTGGCAGAAAGTTAGGAGAAGGTCACAAAATTAAGGTCACAAAGTTACAGTTTAGGGAGGGCAAAAGTGTACAAGTGGTGACGCGTGAAATTTAATTAATAAGAATCGATTATTTGATTAAGCTATGTCCCTCGCAGTATATACCGGTACGAAGACCTGTGGCATTATCCTACAAGACCGTACCGGCATTTTCCGGTATTTTCGGTACGGCGGTAGATGCTGCCACAGGTGAGAGAGAGAGAGAGAGACGGAGGGAGGGGGAGGGAGGGAGGAAGAAGGAGCAAAAAAAACATTACGTGTCAGACTTGCAGAAGGGAGGTAAGATATTCTGGAAATAATAAAAGAGAGGCGGAGGATTGGTGTTAGCAGGATTTTTTTAAAAAGGGGAAAAAAGCGACCGCAAGCGTTTGCAGTTTGTTATGATTTTTTTGGCGTCTCGTTGCCTACCCAATCAGGAGGTAGAGCAACTTGTCACGGTCGACCTGATAGGAGAGAGCGCGCGGTGGAGCGAGGAAGGTGGTCTGGCCCAGAGCCGAGGACAACCTCGATCCCCCCTCCCCTGGTTGACCCGTCACTCTGAGAGGGGGTCGGCTGCGAGGTGGGGGCGAACAACCCTCTGGGCTACAGCCCACCACCCCGAACGGGTAGAAAGCCTATTCGGGTCTTTCTTGCAAGTCCGACTTCAGGGCTACAAAAGGCCGCCGATGGCCAAAGCAGATCGCCGAATGCCGAATCCAGTTCTGGGACAGTTACAACAGGAGAGTACGACCGTTACCGCGACGTGTACAAAGAACCAGCAGTGCTTCTGCACAGGGGTGACTCTTACCAGTCAGGAAAAGAACCCGTGCATTTCGGACCCTTGGTGAGACTGTGGAGCTGAGAGACGTGGCGTCTGTGGTATTCCTATCCAGCATCGTGAAAGTGAGTTTACGTACAGTGTAGGAAAGTAAGACACGACCGTAACTCAAAGATAGTTGTTTTGAACAAGCTTAGAATAAACTATCCATCAAACTTGTTGATCTGTCGTTTGTCCAACGGGACTAGTTGTTTGTAGAATACTTACGGTTATCTCTTGTGATCGTCGATCGATCTGATTGTGTGTAAGACGTCGGCGTGACGTCATTTTCTGAGTGGTTTAGCACGGAAAAGATACGGGTTTCCTTGTGTTCACCGAAGTGAATTATCGGTACGTTAGAATTCATAACCGTGCATGTAGACACGTATAGTGTCGCTGGGATGAATATATGAGAGTGCGAGTGATTGTTCTACAAATGACAGTAGATGTATATTGGAGCATCATTCATTGTGTAGTAGAATACTCTATGTGTTTAACGGTAAATAAATAGAATAGTGTATTATCGCTGCCCTCTTTTATTAAGTTGTGCGCGTGACAAACAAGGGGGTGGGGGCTCGAGCCGAGTGGAAATTGATGAAATTAGGCAACGATCACACTGTTAGTTTCCCCTTCTTGACACATTTTATGTTGTAACTCTAGTTAACGAGCAGGCTAGTGAAACACATAAGCGCCATACCCTAGACAGGAGAGAGTAAATACTACGACACAGTTTGTTGCTGCATCGCAGTCACTGGAAATGAAAACTTTTTATTGGATACAGTCTCCATGGATAAAACAAGTTAAAGGCTATTCCTCGATTAACATTATTATCACTTACAACATCTTGAGCATTGTGTTAGTGAAAGAATAGGCCTATTGCCAGTTAGAAGATGATTTAGCGGGATAATATCATACTTTAAAGCCATAACCTATTCAGGACATTTCACTACATTTCTCATAAAAATTTTCTTCAGATTGTTTCAGCGACAAATATTGTAGTGTCTACCTATATAATTGTAGTGTCTACCTATATAATTGTAGTGTCTACCTATAAGATAATTAAAGTGTATGTTATGATTTACTAGAAAACTTACTTTCAACATCATTTTGTGATATTTAAGACGTCGAATTACTAATACGGCTTACGTAGAAATGAATGCTTGATTTTATGCTTTCCTGTTCGCTTTTGCTAATAGATATCAAGAGATAATGAAATCATTATTTACAGATATGAAAAAGATTGTGAAATCAACGTTTACAAATATGAAAGAGATAATAAAATCAAAGTTTACAGCTATAAAAGAGGTAATTACCGAAATCAAAGACTGTGGTGGCATACGTAGAAGCTGAAAAATAAGACAGGGGATTCAAAATACAACCAGGCGAACTTCCCGAGGTTTTTTTTGTTTGTTTGTTTTTAGCTGATGATATTTAAAAGTAGGCCTTTAACGAAAACTGGAGAGGACAAAGTGCAGTGAGCACAAGGACACGACTGTATCTATTATTGTAACAACGCTGTGAATCTTTAATTAAAACTGAACATTTGTTTATGCTTTCAGCAACGTTTCCTTTCCTTAGCATTATTCACAGTCCTACTTGACGTCTAGTCTTCCAAAAGAGTAATTAGTGCAACCTGCGGACTGACTGGAATATTTGTCGCCTTCTGGAGAAAAGTTTGACTGGTTCTGAAAACGGATTGTAACATGGACTTTCGCAGGATTTTTTTCAAGGGTACTTGAAGAAGAAACATTACAAGAAGAAAGTACCACATTTAGCGATTCCGTTTTGATTTTAATATCATGTTTAACCTACTTGTTGGCACATTCCAGCTGTATACAGCCTGATAGGTCAACAGGAATCCTCTTCCGGTGCCACTAACATCTCTGTGAAACTTGATGTACATGTACCGTCCAGTACTGTAGAAGTCACCTGTTCTTTGTCCACAGACTTTTGCAATGCTGCTGGAATAGTTGCTGGAACCTGTACAATAACAATTAAATCACTTCCACTGTTACTTTATTTGTGTGAAAGTAACAGTAACAGGAAATTTTATCTGCTTTTTATGAACCTTCACATTAACATAACTTTTATTCTGTCAACTGTTTGTGGAACAAGCACAGTAACAGATCACTTTCCCCTTGTCTGCTGTTTGTGAAACATGTACAGTAACAGATTCTTTCATTGCTGTTCAGGTGAAAGTTACAATAACATATCCCTTTCAGTCTGTCTGCTGTTTGTGTAACGTGTACATTAACAGATCACTGTCATTGTCTATGTACTGTTTGTACAACACGTACAGTATTGTTATAGGCAGTGTGTGTTTGAAACATTAACAGTGTCAGATTACTTTGAGTGCGACATTTGCTGGTAAGACAAGCTGTACTGTTAACAGTGTCCTGTGCAAGCGGAACACGAAGAGTTAAAGGCACAAAGTTTAGATTAACTTACCGTCAAAAATTTCGAAAAAGCAACTGGTGCTAGGGTGCATGTCGAGAAACGTGAAAGTCACGTGCACTACCTGGTCATTGGTGTTTGTCTGAAGGAGCCAGGCACAGTCGGCATTCCTAGAAGTCAAACGTTCTCTCAGATGCTAGTAAATAACTAAACACTTTCAATATTAGGTGACATGCAAGTCAAACATTATTGTAACCTGATGATCTTTTTTTTACAGACTTAAAAGAAAAGGAAGTCTTGTTATTTACAGGAAGATTCTGATAAAAATGTGGAATGCTTGTTACTATGGCATCCGGTGATTCGTAGCGAAGATATGTATGAGTGGCCATTAACTTAGTGATGTAATTATATTTACTTACGAGGGATAGTTGATGGAAAAAGCTGGATATAGCAAAACTTGTCTGTTGAAACTGACTGTTCGGGTCTGACTGGTACATACGTCATCTGCAACACGTCAGACGATGTACTCCGGGTAAACACGATTTGTGACAAGTCTTGTAGATTGAAAAACAAGTGACTGGGTAATGAAGTAGGACTCCATTTTCTTTCGGTCAGTGGAATAGCCCTTCATTTCCCAGATTGCACAAACCCTCATGTTGTCGCCTGTGTGCGGGGGTGTGCTGACATGTCGTGCAACTGGTGTGTCATTTCAGTACACCCCCGCACACAGCCGACAACGTGAGGGTTTGTGCCATCTGGGAAATGAAGGGCTATTCCACTGACCGAAAGAATATGGAGTCCTACTTCATTACCCATTTTGGCACCATGGCAACAACGGGACTTAACCTCAGACAGTGACTCTCCCCCTCCCTTATTTCCCTCTGACCTCCTCACCCCTTCTTCCTTCTCTCTCTCTCTTCTGCACCCACCCTCCACCTTACTTTCTTTCCCCTCTCTCCCTCCCTTTCCCACTCTCTCACACACTGACGCCCTCTCACCCTCTCTCCCCCCTCCAATTCTCCACACCCACCCTTCCCTCCACTTCCGTATCCAGCTTACGATTGGTTGCCCCTCTTTGGCCCCTCTTTCTCCCTGTCCCTTGGTCGTCTTCCTGCGATCCAGCCTGGGCGCCACACATCGACCGGAGCTAAGTCTTTTATTTTTCGTTTTCGTTTTTATTTTTGTTTTTCGTCGTTTTTGTGTCGTCCTCAAGAAGGGGTAGTGCCCCGAAACATGTAGATTCTCTTTGTCTGTGTCCTGTTCTAGCTTGGTCCAGTTCCCTTGTTTTTAACCCACAAGTCTTGCAGTCACGCTGTTATTCTGATCAGTCTTATAGTCACAGCATTGTCTCTGTATCTAATCATCCAGTCACACTGTTATCTCTATGTAAAGCTTATAATTAGCATTACTATTGGTGTGGCCTCCAGCTTTCATCCAGCTTCCAAAAAAAGGTTAATGAAAATTTCTGTGTCTAATGAAAGACTATGTCATTTCTGGCTAAAGATCCACCTTTTTTTAGTAAGGGGGGAGGGGGAAGTGAGATTCGGATTGCAAGACCGTAAAAAGAGAGGACGAGAAAGAATGTGAGAACGGGGGGTGGGGTATCCGTACAGATGATGTCGGTATTTAGTACGGTATTTCACTGCATATCATTATGTTATACCCGCATACCGGCGGTACTGACAAAGGGTTTCTTCGAAACAAAACCTAAGTCGACTTTGTTTAAAGCGTTCATGTGCGCCCAGCTCTTTAGATTTCAACAAGGTTTAGCAGTGGGGCATTCATTTTGAACACTGATACAACAGCGGGCACAATGGCTCGCGTGGTCTACCCACAGAATACTGAAGGCAGTATGT
>SMGT01012704.1:19564-48915 GCA_004794575.1 Lanistes nyassanus
CGTGTTCAGCAAACAGACGAACATGAACACACCGCGTGTTCAGCAAACAGACGAACATGAAAACACCGCGTGTTCAGCAAACAGACGAACATGAACACACCGCGTGTTCAGCAAACAGACAAACATGAACACACCGCGTGTTCAGCAAACACACGAACATGAACACACCGCGTGTTCAGCAAACAGACGAACATGAACACACCGCGTGTTCAGCAAACAGACGAACATGAGACACCGCATGTTCAGCAAACAGAGGAACATGAACACACCGCGTGTTCAGCAAACAGAGGAACATGAACACACCGCGTTTTCAGCAAACAGAGGAACATGAACACACCGCGTGTTCAGCAAACACACGAACATGAGAACACCGCGTGTTCAGCATTAAGACAAACATACACATATTGCGTTTACAACTGCCATTTATATTCACTTTATGTCTCGGTGGCAATGACACAAGTGGGGAATGGAGCGAGGGACAGATAGTCAAAAATAGGGGTTACGTTTTCCATTCAGAAGAGAAAAAAATGATAGTTTGGAAAGAATGAGAGAGAGGTGGCAGGGATGGCGAGACAAGGCAATGAAAGGGAAAGAAGAACTACCGACTGCATCAGAGGTGTGCGGTTGTGTTTTTTTGCTGCATTCGGTCAATGGAAAATAAAAATGTCCCACTGTGTACAGTATGCATGAATGAAACAAACAAAAATATGTCACTGGATCACGAATACTTTCATTTACTAAAAAAAGTGGATATTTTAATATTACAAGAATATTGCGAGTTACAACTATCAAGTTGTATAGCAGGATATCTAAATACAAGTCCCAAACATTTCAGGCTTTTTTCTTTACTTCTATTAACTTTTTTCAAATTGTTTTATTGGCTAATATCGTATTGTCTTTTTATCAGTTGATTAAACTGTGTAAGAAAACTTACTTTCGACATTTTGCAAGGAAGAGTTACTGAAACAGCTTAAGTAGTTTGCATGTTTGCTTTTAAATGGATCCCGTACAAAGATATGAGAAAGATAATTACCGAAATCAAAGACTGCAGGTGCGTAAGTAGAAGCTGCAAAATAAGACAGATGTGTCAAAACACAGACACACTCACAGAGCTTTTATTTTAGCTGATATTCAGAAATAAACAACGAAAACTGGAGAAACAAAGTGCAATGAGCACACTGACTATAGCTGTTAGTGTAACAACGCTGTGAATCTTTAAAACGTAACATATGTTTATGCTTTCAACAACGTTTTCTTTCTGTAGCATTATTCACAGTTCTCCTTCATGTGCAGTCGCCAAAAAAGGGATTTAGAGTAACTTGCGGACTGACTACAACGATTGAATATCACTTTTATTAACCTACTTGTTGGCACATTCCAGCTGTACACAGCCTGATACGTCAACTGGAATCCTCTTCCCGTTACGCTCCCATCGCTGTGAAACTTGATGTACATGTACTGTCCAGTACTGTAGAAGTCACCTGTTCTTTGTCCACAGACTTTGGCAATGGTATTGGAATACCTGCTGGAACCTGTACAGTGACAATACACTTTTACCGTTACTATGTGTGTGAAAGTTACAGTAACAGGACGTTTTATGAACTTTCACAGTAACATCACTTTCATTCTGTCAACTGTTTGTGGAAAATGCACAGTAACAGATTGTCACGAACCTCGGTCAACTGCATAGGTAAAGAGAGCCAGATAAGCTGACCAACGGCAGCCGACCTTGTAGCGCCCACCCTGACCTTAGGTCAACAAAGGTTCGACCGGCCCCGGTTCTGAAACTGAGCCGAAGAAGGCGAACGCGCGGGGTCCAATCGAGGCCAGTGTGACAAAAGAAATCAGCCAATCGGCAACCTCGAATATCAACCCCGATCGAGAACTAGGAGGAAATTTTCAAGGTCCGAAACTCGGTGTGCCCTATGTGGCTCGCGCTAAGCTAGCCGGGTAGATTAAAAGGGGTGATTGTGGCGTACGATGGGTGACTGTGGAGAACTACATTGCAACTGTGAGGATAGACGTGTACCCGTAGGGGACGCGCGCTCTGATAGACCGTACCTGGAGTTCTACATTTTGGTTGTAGTTAGCCAGCGTGCCGAGAATTCAACAGTGTGAAATTGCAGTGGAAACGATCGTAGAAGATAACGGAATCGGCGATATTACTTGGAGAAAAGTGTATATCCCGGTGTCCGAGCTACGAGTTAGGATTGGTGTTCAACGTACTGAACCCATTCTGGTGATAATCCCAGTGCCCAGTGTCTGTGCACACTGTATAAAAGTGGTCGCGGTCGGAGTTAGCTGTTTCGTGGGGAGAGTGTGCGACGTGAGAAAGGGTCGTTCAACACCAGGAAACCAGCTCGCCACCACGGCCGTGTTTGATACGCAGGAGAACTGAGAAACAAAGGCTATTGTGAAAAGCCGAAGGAATTAACTTGTATGCCTGGCGCGTCAAGTTGGGAAAAGCAGCTGTTCGTAAGCTGTGTCATCGATGGGGAGAGGTAGTCCCCTTATTCAGTAGCTACACTGAACTCTCAGTCGCAAGGCGGCGATAGCCACGGCGACACTAATGAGCGTGGGAACCGCTGAGCCCAGTGGTTACATCAACCTACACCGCAGAAGGAACGACGTCCAGTCTTCATAACGGATTACCACACGTACGAGGAGTATCTAGTGACCGAAAGAACAATTGAACGAACATTTGAACTTTTGCAAAAACCTGGAACGTATACTACGGCAGATGGCGACCAACCAAAAGGCCACGGTATCGTACTGTTAGTTAGCACTGATAATGTGTGAAGTGCAAGAAGGGGGGGTTGTGTGTGAGAAAGGTGGGTGTTTGAGAGAGTGTTCAGTAGACATCGATGTTTTATTTCTAACACCTTATTCATTGCATTAGCTGGTAGGAGAGAGGAAGTGAGCTGTGGCACAGCCCTAACGCGATACATAGATCATTACCTTGTAAATAAAATATACAGTTTATTCTCTTTTCTCAGAAAATCATCTTTGTTGTCTTTAGTATGCAATCAGAGCGGAGTGGGGGCTCGGGCCAGGGGAGATTAGCGAGATAGTGATTTCTGAGATTCTCCACTCGAAATTAAGAGGATTCTTTTGTTCGCGGACGGGGGAACGCCACGACGAGCCAATCGTGTGCGTGTGACAAGGGCACGCAGGCGGGGAGATCAACACTGAGGTCGGTTGATTCTCTCAAAACAAACCCCAGTTCGCAACACAGATGACTGTCATTGTCTATGTACTGTTCGTACAACACGTACAGTGTTGTTATTGTCAATCTGTTTTTGAAACATGTACAGAGTCAGATTACTTTGAGTGCGACATCTGTTGGTAAGACAGGCTTTACTGCTAACAGACAGTGTCCTGTGCAAGCGAAACACGAAGAGTTAAAGACACAAGGTTTAGATTAACTTACCGTCAAAAAGTTCGACATAGTCGCGCGTGCAACCGCTGCTAGACTCCGTGTCGAGATACGTGAAAGTCACCTGCACTACCTGGCCATAGCCGTTAGTCTGAAGGAGCCACGCACAGTCAGCATTCCTAGAAATCAAACGTTCTTTCAGATGCTGTTAAATAAATAACGAACATTTTTACAGAACGTACTGAAAACAGCACGTTATTTGACATGCAAGTCAAACAGTAGGGTAACACGATGATCTTTATTTACCAGACTTAAATGGAAGTCTTGTTGTTTGTAGGAAGATTATATCGCATTTGGTGAATTCATAGCGAAGAGAACATGGATAGCTATTACCGTAATGATGTCATTATATTTACTTACGAAGGGTAGCGAATTGAAGAAGCTGGGTATTTCAAAGTTTGTGTGTCGAAACTGACTGTTCGGGTCAGAACTTGACTGGTACATACGCCGTCTGCAACACGTCAAATATTGTACCAGCGGTACTGCCACGCAGGGTTTCTTCCAAACAAAACCTTCATCGACTTTGTTTAAAAGATTTATGTGTGTGTTTGCGGGCATGCCTATGAGAGAGACAGAGAGAGAGAGAGAGAGAGGGCGGGGCTGAGAGAAAGAGGGGGGGGGGGGGTAAGTGAGAGAGGGAGAGAACCGAAACCAAAGTTGTCACTGAATAAACAAATTAATATTTCGTGCAAGCCTCTACAAGTAGAACCAAACAGCACTGGATGGTGTCGTCCTATGTAAGGCTTGTTGTACCACCTGCCAAACAGATGACAGTACAGCAGGCACAACACACAGCAATATTTTGTTCTAACTTCGAGTCACTTTGTGCGTGTTTTTAAACCCGAAATCTGTCCACAAAAGAGACATTCTTCTTGTTTTCCGTAGTTTGAAATGCTGGTCGTCCGAAATTATATCCGACGTCCTTGGTACAAGAATCCTGGAAACAAAAAAAATATTGTCTTCCCTTTCTTTGAAACTAACGGCAGCTGACACGTCTTTTGGTTTGTCACTTGGCCGAGGGTTTCCTTAGATCCCAAGCTTGATTATTTTTTGCGTGTTATTTGCAATAGCATCCGCTTGTAGAAATGGATGCTTGTTGTTTACATGCTTTCATGCTTGCTGCTGCTTATAGATACCAAGGAGATAAAGAAATCAAAGTTTACAGATATCAAACAGATAATAAAATCAAAGTTTAGAGATACGAAAGCGATGATAAAAAGTTAAGATAATCCAATATAAAATAATATAAAAAGATAAATCGAAGTTTAGAGATATGAAAGATAATAAAATCAAAGTTTACAGACATAAAAGAGATAATTACCGAAATCAAAGACTGTAGAGGCATACGTAGAGGCTGAAAAATAAGACAGGGGTGTCAAAATAAAAGCAGACACACTCGCCGAGCTTTTTGTTTTAAGCTGATGATATTTAGAAGCGAACAACGAAAACTGGAGAGGACAAAGTGCAATGACCCCACGGACACGACTATAGCTGTTATTGTAACAACGCTGTATATCTTTAATTAAAACTGAACATATGTTTATATTTTCAACAATTTTTCCTTTGTATAACATTATTCACAGTACTCCTTGACGTGTAGTCTCCCAAAAGTGTACTTAGTTAACCTGCGGACTGACTGGAATATATGTCACCTTCTAGAGAAACGTGACTTGTTCTGAAAACAGATTGTAACATGGACTTTCGCAGGATCTTTTTCAAGGGTACTTGGAGAAGAAACATTACAAGAAGAAATTGCCACATTTAGCTATTTAATATCACGTTAATTAACCTACTTGCTGGCACATTCCAGCTGTACACACCCTGATAGGTCAACTGGAATCCTCTTCCCGTTACGCTCCCATCGCTGTGAAACTTGATGTACATGTACTGTCCAGTACTGTAGAAGTCACCTGTTCTTTGTCCACAGACTTTGGCAATGCTGCTGGAATAGTTGTTGGAACCTGTACAGTGACAATTAAATCACTTTCACTGTCATTTTATTTGTGTGAAAGTAACAGTAACAGGAAATTGTTATCTGCTGTTTGTGAACATTCACAGTAACATTACTTTTATTCTGTCAACTGTTTGTGGAACATGGACAGTAACAGATCACTTTCACCTTGTCTGCTGTTTGTGAAACGGTAAAGTAACAGATACTTTCACTGCAGTTCAGTTGAAAGTTACAATAACAGATCTCTTTAAGCCTGTCTGCTGTTTGTGCAACGTGTACAGTAACAGATCACTTTCATTGTCTATGTACTGTTTGTACATAACGTACAGTATTGTTATTGTCAATCTGTTTTTGAGACATGTACAGTGTCATATTACTTTGAGTGCGACATCTGTTGGTAAGACAGGCTGTATTGTTAACAGACAGTGTCCTGTGCAAGCGGAACACGAAGAGTTAAAGACACAAGGTTTAGATTAACTTACCGTCAAGAAGTTCGACATAGTCGAGCGTGCAATTGGTGCTAGACTCCGTGTCGAGATACGTGAAAGTCACGTGCACTACCTGGGCATAGTTACTAGTCTGAAGGAGCCAGGCACAGTCAGCATTCCTAGACATCAAACTTTCTCTCAGATGCTGTTAAATAATTAAGCTCTTTTAATAGTAGGTGACATGTAAGTCAAACACGATAGTAACACGATGATGTTGATGTACCAGACTTAAAAGGAAGTCTTGTTATTTACAGGAAGATTCTGATTAACATGTGGAATGCTTGTTGCTATCGCATCCGGTGATTCGTAGCGAAGAAATTTATGAGTAGCCATTAACTTAGTGATGTAATTATATTTACTTACGAGGGATAGTTGATGGAAGAAGCTGGGTATTTCAAAAATTTTGTGTTGAAACTGTTTGCTTGGGTCTGAACTTGACATACGCCATCTGTAACACGTCAGACAATGTACTCCTGGTAGACAAGGTTTGTGTCAAGTCTTGTAAAAAGGAAAAAAAAAATTGACTGGGTAATGAAGTAGGACTCCATATTCTTACGGTCAATGGAATCGCCCTTCATTTTCCAGAAGGCACAGACCCTCATGTTGTCGGCTGTGTGTAGGGGTGTCATTTTCCTGCGACCCAGCATGGGCGTCACACATCAACTGCAGCTAAGCCTTTTCTTTTCTTCTTCGTTTTTTCCCCGTCGTTTTTAAGTCGTCCTCAAGAAGGGGTAGTACCCGAAACATGTAGATTGTCTTCGTCTTTGTCCTGTTCTAGCCTGGTTCACTTCCCTTGTTTCAACAAGTCTTGCAGTCACGCTGTTATTCTGATCAGTCTTATAGTCACAGCATTGTCTCTGTATCTAATCATCCAGTCACACTGTTACCTCTATGTAAAACTTATTATTAGCATTACTATTGGTGTGGCTTCCAGCTTCCAAAACAAGGGTTAATGAAAATTTCTGGATCTAATGAAAGACTAAGTCATTTCTGGCTAAAGATCCACCTTTTTTTAGTAACGGGGGAAGTGAGATTCGGATTGCCAGACCGTAAAAAAGAGAGGACGAGAAAGAATGTGAGAATGGGGGGTGGGGGTATCCGTACAGATGATGTCGGTATTTAGTACGGTATTTCACTGCATATCAGTATGTTATACCCGCATACCGGCGGTACTGACAAACACGGTTTCTTCGAAACAAAACCTTCGTCGACTTTGTTTAAAGCGTTCATGTGCGCTCAGCTCTTAAGATTTCAACAAGGTTTAGCAGTGGGGCTTTCATTTTGAACACCGATACAACAGCGGGCACAATGGCTCGCGTGGTCTACCCACAGAATACTGATGGCAGTATGTACGTTGACAGAGCAGAAGAACTTGGAACTCCGAAAGTACGTCACTGACACTGAAAGCAGGTTCCGCAACACACATCAATGCATCCATCCATCTATCCATGATTACTAAATGTAAAGACGCATATGTGTGCACTAACACGGCAATGATGTTAAACTAGACAGAGAAACTAGGATCAGTACTCGTCTTATTGAAGGCGTGTTGCCAGGCAACGACACGCGCATATCGATTACAGTACAAGCGGACTCCACTGAATCAAGCTTGGGACCTAAGGACTTGATTCTGTACTCACCACGTTGTCTGTACTTTACCATATGGCCCATGCTAACCCTGTGGGATCTACATGTACTTTCAGTATGTCGTCTGCAATAAACCTGTGGGCCTTACCTGTTATTTTTACCACGTGGTCTGTTTTGTCTGTGGTTACTGGCACTTTCACTCTGTGATTTATTCTAAGCCTGCGATTTGACTCTTCTTTGTCTTCTTAGTTCTCATTTAAGAAAAATTAATCATTCTTATGCAAAGTGTATTCGGAAGCGACAACCAAAACACTAAATTTTCCAAACGTCTGGTGACACCAACGGAGGCAGAATATGACAAACGTGAGGATCGTAAAGAAAACGTTTTGCTAATAGATGGTACAGAAAGACATCAGGCTATGCAAACGTTAGATCTACATGTCAGTACTGTTGTGTTTGCTTTCTGGAACGCAATATTTAACAACACAGAGTTAAAACGCTATTTGCCTTCCTGTGTTCCATCTCAGCCAATTCTTTTGTTCTTGTCCGCAAGGGATTGAAGAACGACATATTCGAGATTCCAACAGATCCAAGGAATCATAACAATGTCATGTTCTCTGGGATATTAGACAGCACGGAGGGACAGTGTGTGAATGGAGGATTGGTTTGGTTTAGTTTGGTTTTTAGTTGTTTAACGTCCCGCAGGAATATAAGTGCATATCAGGACGGTGTTGTCACACTGGGACTGTTGTCCCAACACAAGCTTCAGTCCCAACAAGTCACATTATACTGACACCGGGACAACCAGTCCTAGTGCTGTTCCCTATGATGCCAGGTAGGGCAGCTACTAGATTGTCTATTTTTAAGTCTTAGGTATGACTCGGCCTCCCTACTTTCTTGTAATGTTATTATAACATAAAGTAATAAAGTATTACATATGTTCTATTATACTTATACAACGCAGCTTTGTGCTTCTGTCGTTGATTATCATTGGTGTGTCACTTATTGTTGGCTGGCGACGTGCTCAGTTCGTTACACATGAAGCTAATCGCAAAATGACGCCGTCAAAACATTGCCAGTACGCATGCGTCAGACACTTATGATCCCGGATCAACGTTGTGTGTGTGTGTGTGTGTTGCCGAAGCTGCAGAACGGCACAAAAAAGTGTCCAACTTTTGCACACGGAAGTCGTTCTGCAGGCTTCCTCTTCACAATCCGTGCGTGCGTGCGTGCGTGCGTGCGTGCGTGTTGCCTAAGCTGTAGAAAGCACACAGAAAACGTTGTCACAGGAAACTTTTTCTGGTTTTAAATTACTAAATAACAAACGACAATACTAAAACGCTTAGAAATGTCCGACCTTATCCGCACGACTGGACGTTTGCTTTAAGGGTGGGGCCCTTCTACCCGCACGACTCGCGTAGCTGACAGTGCAATCGATGACTACGAAAGCACGTGACGTGCACGTGACTCATGCGAGACAAAAAATTAAAATTAACATTATTTGTACAAATTAAAATTGAGAAACCAGTGGCTGCTTTTACAAAAAGAAGAAAAAGTACCAATTCTGACTTTTGAACTCTCTACCTGTATCTTCTTATTCCGACGATTGAACCACACAACCACGGACTGTAAAAGTAACCGTTGTTCATTTTGACCGTAAGAAGCAGCCCCTATTTTGTGAACATAATTAGGACTCGCTTTATGGGCTTTTGTCAAAATTGAAAAAAAGACCAATCCGACAATCCGCCAGCGCACGTAAACAAAGACTTGGAAATGCGTTCTAGGATAATATACTCGACGACGATGATGATTGCGATACTGAACCTTATTCAACAAGTTGTCACCTTCTTAAAATCGACAAAATGTGCAGTTTGACCCGGACACAGAAACAACACAAACATTAGCGCCAGCGTACGAGCCGTGTTCTGACCGAGAGCGCATGTGTGTCGGCAAAGTTTTGACGGGAGACAAGTCTAAAATTCCCACTGACTTTGGGCCCGCATGCCCAGACCACCTCTCAACCCCGATTAACTCGTGCTAGAGGACTTGCTTGAACTTATACATCAAAACAGAAATCCTACCTATTTTATCAAACCCTAACCCTACCCCTAACCCCCATCCCCCACAAAAAAGTGCGACTTCGAACTGAAAAGTCACATAATTTAACGTGACAGCAGTAAAATAGTTAACGTGACAGAAGTCAAACAGTTAACGTGACAGCAATTAAATATTTATCGTGACAGAAGTCAAACAGTTAACGTGACAGCAGTAAGATATTTAACGTGACAGAAGTTAAACAGTTAACGTGACAGAAGTCAAACAGTTAACGTGACAGAAGTCAAACAGTTAACGTGACAGCAATAAAATATTTAACGTGACAGAAGTCAAACAGTAAACGTGACAACAGTCAAACAGTTAACGTGACAGAAGCCAAACAGTTAACGTGACAGAAGTCAAACAGTAAACGTGACAGAAGTCAAACAGTTAACGTGACAGCAGTAAAAGCAAATTAAATGGGAGACAGACTTACCCGCGGCAGCAACAGCTAAAGTCCAGACGATCAAACACAACACCCGGCCTTCCATCGCACCGTCTGGTACTACCTGCCTGAGTCTGCGCAGTAAATCCTTTGGTTCGTAAGTAGCAATGTTGAACCGGATACGTTGTGAGCGTCAGGCTGTCATACGGCAGCAGTCAGTCTGTGTGCACAGGTTTCTCAATGCTTGTCACAGCCGAAAGATAACAATCTTTACATACCTGTTATCAGCGGGTCACTGCCTGCATTCAATCGTTTGGTACACGGGCACACACACACACACCGGATATTACTCAATGTGTGTCATATTCTATAAATATACGTGGGTGTTTTTCTACGAAAGAATTACCGCAAATCTATATATTGGGTTCCAAGAATGAGCCAACAGTCCTGAGAAAATTAGATCAACCACGGCTATCCTACCGGTCGACTCGACTCTTTAGATCCTGTTAGAAACTAGGGCAGAGCAGGTGTGGCCAACCCGTGAAGGGATTCTAAAAATAGAATATTCTTCCTAAACCTTATAGTTTGAAATAAAATGAAAAGAGTCAGAATTAAAGCCGAAAGGCGAAATGAAGTAGATCAGAGATTTAAAATAGTAGGCTGCCTATTTACAAGGGATGGGCACCAAGCTTTGCTTTGTCGCACGTCTTCAAGATTCAAAGCGACACGAACACGACAAGACACACACACACACGTTGTTGAAAAGTGAATGTCGCGAACGCATCGGTCTGTCACAGTTTAACACAAAATCTCTGTTGCTAAAGCGGCTCGCTGTGTCGGAACTTATGTGGCAAAGAACCTACAGGTTCAAAGCTCGCATTAATTAGGGTGAACATCAATTATTTTCTCTTTTTATCGGAGGATGTCTCGTGGTATCTTAGCTATACATTCTGTACAACACAAACACCCAGTGTATATTATTCCCCTTCCACCCGGAAGGTACACAGAAAACGGTTTCTCTCTCTCTCACACACACACACATACACACGTAGCAAAGAGAGGGGAGTTGTGTACCGAGGGTTAGCTGTGTGAAGACGAGCGTCGTTATAAAGAAACGGTTGGCAGATCTTTTTACATGATCTGCGCGGTCCCTGTATTTCGACCCTCTCTTTGCTACGTGTTTGGGTACAGTAAGCTCCCTTAGTCGCATGCGTCTGCATGCGGTTACTTTGAGTGTTTCAAGTACTTCTTGTTGTACTGAAAAAAGATTGTTTGGATAAATACATTTTTAAAAAATGGGGGCTTAGTCGTATTATGGACAAGACTAAAATTGTGGTGTTTGAGAATGGGAGGCTTTGTAAAAAGATCAGAAAAGTAATACTATGCCGGTGAACAGATAGCAGTTGTCCCCAATTATAACTACCTCGAAGCCATATTTTCCTCTACGCTGAAGTGGTCAAAATGTGTAGATAACCTGTGCATGAAGGCACCTAGACCCCTGGTTGGAAAAAAAGAAACTTTATTTTAGATACCAACTGCAGCAGATTGACGTTATTAAAACTGTTGGATGCAAAGGTTCAACCCATCCTGGTGTATGGGTTTCTGACGGTACTCAGAGCGGTACTCAGAGATTCGACGCAAGTGAAAAGGTTCAGATTAAAACATGTAACCTAGTTCTTGGTGTGGGAAGAGATGTTAGGAACAATGTTGCTTTGTCAGAATATGGCAGATTGCCCATTTTTATTGACAGTGTCTTAGAAAATAACCTGAAGGAGTATAACACTAACAGGATATGTGGTTATGTTGTTCACGATGTATTGTGTTTTCACCTTAGTTTGCTACATTGCTATGTGGAATTCTCCTGTTCATATGGGCCAGATTGCCTGAAAGAACTGAATTAAAAATTTCTTCTTCTTCTTATCACAAAACAATAATACCCATGGCCTTATGTAGCTTCTTCCCCGAGGAAGTTTGGGTACCGTGTGACTAAGATATGTCAGATTTCGGGAAAATGTAATAGTCCGACATGAAATATTCTGTTGGGGTCAGAAGCATATTTAAGTGAGGTACTGAGATGGAAAGAGGCGAGAAGATAAACAGAGGGGAAAGAGAGGCTGAGAGGTGTGTGGGTGAAGGAAAGATTAAATGAGAAAAAGAGAGAGAGAGAGAAGTCGTTTGCGCAGCTTCTTGTCAACACAGGCTTCAGTCCCACCCAGTCACATTATACTGACACCAGGCCAACCAGTCCTAGTGCTGTTCCCTATAGTGCCAAGCATATGACAGGGCAGCTACTAGATTGCCAATTTTCCAGTCTTGGATGTGACAGCCGAGGCGCGAACCACCGACCTCTTGACTCAGAAGCCGTCTCTTGAGCACCGGCCAAGGGAGAGGGGGTGGGGGCGGGTGGGGAGGGGAAGGGAGAAAGAAGATATGCAAAAAGACAGATTGTGAGTTCCCTGTACTTTTAGTATCAGAATATAACTCCCGCAAAGGTACATAACTGTTTGTAGACGCCTGCGACCAAGGGAGCTTACGGTACAGTACGGTAAGCTCCCTTGGTCGCAGGCGTCTACATACGGTTATGTTGAGCGCTGCCAGTACCTTTGCTGGAGTTATCTTTCGATAATTTAAGCGCTCGGTCCTCACTTGTTCGTTATTAATTAGTATCAGAAAGTAAAAAATTAATAGCAACACACAAATATGACAAAATATATTCTAAACACTATGCAATATCAAAATTTTGTTTGAAATAATGACTACAACAAACAATAGACATTGCTGGTCTCAAAGCTCCGATATTTTTTAGTAAGAAACAAAAGGTAGATAATACGGCTGTAAAATAAAGGCTTCACTATAGCTGGCCCAGTGCGATGTTCGCTTGTTATAGAACCTGAACACGAATAATCTATTCATCTTAATGGGAGTACTTACTAACAGTATTTCATATTTAATGTCGTTCACGTCATTCGGTGTAATAAAACACACATATTTATCAAAAGCTTGTTCCTGATCTAGGCGCTAATAGATAAAGTACAAACACATGCACAAGAACAACCGCACACACAGACCCGCACATACATTATCCAAAATAAGGGTAAAGAGAGAGGAAGGAGGGTGTCCGATGTGAGAGGGCGGGGAGTTCCAAAGTTGAGGTCCGTAGACGGAGAAACAGCGGAGACCACGTGACTTGCGTCTGAAGCGTTTTTGTTGAAAACGACGTGAATCGGAGGAAAAGCGAAGTGGACGAGATGGAGTGTATAGAGAAATCAGATCAGACAATAGGATGGGGCGCGGCTCCTGTCAGAATGTTGTAACAGACGGAGTGTACAGAGAAATCGGATCAGACAAGTAGGATGGGGCGGTCAAAATACATGGCTAAATATTTCGTGTTAAATATTCAATTGTTAAGAATACAAGCATTGTTTTTTTCGACAGACGACAAAATGGAATCGAATATTTACAGATAAAAATAAAAAGCATGTCAGGTGACGCAGTGATCTGTTGACTATGAGGTCCGTGGTCGTGAGGTGATGCTTAGAATCCTCGTGTCCATGACAACATCATACAGCACGTCTGAAAACTGCTTAGCAACTTGTTGCAGCAAACTCAGATCAAGTCTGTTCTGTGTACGGAATGTGGTTCGTGATATTTTTTTTTCAGTTATGTTCATCAACGCCAGTAGGATATGATGCTGGAACTGTAGCTCAGTCCTCGGGGAACTCAGTCAGACGAAGTGTTGTAGTAAACTGGGCCGCCCCCTTCCATGCTAAAGGAAAGGTTCACATGATCTTCCGTCACCTGCACAGTTAAAGGACGTTATTTTTATTGATGTAGGCAAAAGATACAGAAAGAATAAAAGTAACAAAAACACAGTCCACACTTATTCAGAGCCGCCACTGCTGCTGTCCGCTGGCTGGGGGTTCTTCGCCTATCCCTTACTCACTGCCCTTTGTCCGGTCTGTACCCCACTTTTATCGGGTGGGTACGGGCCGCGACGGGAGACTTGTCCGGACCAGCAGCAGCTAGCCGTTAAAAGTGCTGCGAATGCCGAAATTTGTGTTTGTTGCATGTATGATGGTTACAGTAAAAAAATCAAAGAATGTATCTACAAGGACACGAAAATATGCGATGAATAGTGTGCGCTTTGCACTTCCTGTTAATGTAAAAGAGTTATCTAAAATGAGAAGGAAATAAAGATAATTACGTTAAAAATACAGTTTTGCTAGCTATGTTGAATAGATAAAGACAAGAAAAATGCCTACAACTGATATAATATATAGTAAGACGTTTGATGAGTTTACTATCTAAAGAAAGAGTACATGGGTGGAATCAGAGGATGTTAGTTGTTAGTATCTGTAACTATTCTAGAAGGAAATGGAAGCGTTTAAAGAGAGTGAGCCTATAAGATGACACAGCGCGTCACAGCCCAGTGTTGCTGGCGGTACCCAGCCTGTGACCTGATACCGCCCTCTGTGAGCGGGTGGTGGCAAACCCGTCTCCGTGATGCCTGCGTCCATCACATATGTAAGCATTGAGTTGTTTTTTTTTCTGGGACACAAAGGAGAAGCTGCCTCTACTGGCACTGCTAGAATTGACAGCCCTTATAAAATTAACAATGATGTTGTAACTTTTAAAAATTACCTTTCAAAATCTACTAAGCTACTCGCCTACTTAGGGTACTCAAAAACATGCATAAGACAAACATTTTTTATATTATACATTTCTATGGGCTACTGTACTAGTCTGTAGAGTACAGAACTGGGACTACTCCCTGAAAAAGAAAAGCCTGTTATGATTTTTCTGGCTTCTCGTTGCCTACCCAATCCGGAGGTAGCCGGCCGAGAGCCGAGGGCAACCTGGCCCCTTTCCCGGCTGACCCGTCACCCTGAGAGCGGGTCGGGTAGGAGGTGGGGATGAACAGTCCTCCGGGCTACAGCCCACCGCCCCGAACGGGTAGAAAGCCTATTCGCGTTTCGCTAGTAAGGCCGCGTTCAGGGCTATAAGGCAGTAGATTGCTAAGGCCGAATGCCGAATCCACCCAACAGTTCTGGGGTAGTTACTACAGCAGAGTACGACCGTTACCGCGAAGTGGACACAGAGAACCAGAAGGCTGCTGCACCGGGGTGACTCTTGTCAGTCAGAAAAGGAACTCGGGCATTCGGACCGGTGTTGAGACTGTGGAGCTGAGAAACGTGGCGTCTGCGGCATTCATATCCAGCATCGTGAAAGTGAGTTTATGTACCGTGTAGGAACGTAGAACACGATCGTAACTCAAAGATAGTTGTTTTGAACAAGCTTAGAATAAACTATCCATCAAACTAGTTGATCTGTCGTTTGTCCAACGGGACTAGTTGTTTGTAGAATACTTAAGGTTATCTCTTGTGATTATCGATCTTATTGTTTAAGACGTCGGCGTGACGTCATTTTCTGAGTGGTTTTAGCATGTTGTACTTGACAAACAAATTGTCTTCGGAAAGCATACGGTTTTCCTTGTGTTCACCGATGTGAATTATCGGTACGGTAGAATTCATAACCTGGTAAATAACATGTGTGTGTGTAGATACGTATAGCGTCGCTTGGATAGATATATGAGAGTGCGAGTTATTGTTCTGCATATGTCAGTAGATGTATATTGGAGCATCATTCATGGTGTAGTGGAATATTTTATGTTCTAACTGTAAATACATAGAATAGCATATTATCGCTGCCCTCCTTTCATTAAGTTGTGCGCTTGACAAGCATGGGTGTGGGGGCTTGAGCCGATTGGAAACTGATTAAATTAGGCAGCGATTACATTGTTAGTTCCCCCTCCTTGACACATATTTATGTTGTTGTAACTCTAGTTAACGAGCAGGCTAGTGAAACACATAAGCACAATACAGATAGACACACGACAGAGTAAATACCACAACAAAGCCTACATAAAAAAAGTCACAGACATTATATCTTTCTCGTACGCAGAGGCTTCAGTATCAAAAGAAAACTCACCTGAGCACCCGATGTCTGGCCTACAGAATCCGGATCCTGAGCCCTTGCACCTGTCGGCTGCTGGACTCGTTGTCGTTTGACGATTACAATGATGACCGTCACGATACCTATGAAGAAAAGTGAGCTGCCCAGTGCTACACCCACAATCGCTCCGACACTCAGGCCGCTGTTGTACTCTGCAAAATAATAAAACTGCGTGTTTAGCATACAGACGATCAAGAACACACAGGCTGTTTAGCATACAGACGATCATGAATACACAGGCTGTTTAGCATACAGACGATCATGAACACACAGGCTGTTTAGCATACAGACGATCATGAACACACAGGCTGTTTAGCATACAGACAATCATGAACACACAGGCTGTTTAGCATACAGACGATCAAGAACACACAGCCTGTTTAGCATACAGACGATCAAGAACACACAGGCTGTTTAGCATACAGACGATCATGAACACACAGGCTGTTTAGCATACAGACAATCATGAACACACAGGCTGTTTAGCATACAGACGATCAAGAACACACAGGCTGTTTAGCATACAGACGATCGTGAACACACCGCGCGTTTAGCATACAGACGATCGTGAACACACAGGCTGTTTAGCATACAGACGATCGTGAACACACCGCGCGTTTAGCATACAGACGATCATGAACACACAGGCTGCTTAGCATACAGACGATCGTGAACACACCGCGCGTTTAGCATACAGACGATCGTGAACACACAGGCTGTTTAGCATACAGACGATCGTGAACGCACCGCGCGCTTAGCATACAGACGAACATGAACACACAGGCTGTTTAGCATACAGACGAACATGAACACACAGGCTGTTTAGCATACAGACGAACATGAACACACCGCTTGTTAAGCATATAGATGAACATGAACACAACGTGTTTCAATATACAGATGAACATGAACACGTTTATAATTAAGATAAACATACGCGCAGTGCTCGTACAACTGCCGTTGATGTTCATTACCCTGTCTCAGTGGTAATGGCACAAGTGAGGAATGAAGCAAGGGAGAAATAAACAAAAAAGAGGGGTTACGTTTTAAACATTCAGAAGAGAGGACGGATGGTTTGGAAAGAATAAGAGATAGACAGTTGGCGGGGATGGCGAGACCAGGCAATGAAAGAGAAAGAAAGAACTAGGGACTGCATCAGAGGTTTGCGGTTGTGTTTGTTACTGCATTGGAGTCAATGGAAATTGAAAACTTCTCGTTGCATAGAGTATACGTAAATAAAACGAACAAAAATATTTCCCTTGTTTTATAAATACTGTCACTTAGATTAAGTGATATTACAAAAAAATTGTTTGATATAGCCGGATGATATGTAACTTCAAATCCCTAACCATTTCAGTTTTTTTGCCCTGAACTTTATTCTATTAACTGTTTTCAAATTGTTTCAATGACTGATATTATAGCGTCGTTTCATCAGATGATTATAAGATGTCTATAACGATTTATAAGAAAACTTACTTTCAACATCATTTTGCAATACTTAAGGCCGAGTTACTAAAAAAGTTTACGTAGTTTGCATGTTTGCTTTTAAATGGAACCTATATACAGATACGAAAAATATAATTACCGAAATCAAAGTCTGCAGGTGCGTACATAGAAACTGCAAATAAAACAGATGTGTCAAAACACAAGCGAAACACTCGCTGAGCTTCTTTAGATGAAGATATTCAGAAAACTGGAGAGGGCAAAGTGCAGTGAGCACATGGATTACTATAATTGTTATTGTAACAACGCTGTGAAACTTTAAAACTGAACAACTTTCCTTTCTATATCATTATTCACAGCCCTCCTTCACGTGTAGTCCCCAGAAAGAGTACTTTAGCGTAATAACATGTGGATTGGCTGGAATATGTCACCTTCTGGGGAAAGGTTTGACTTGTTCTGACAGCTTATTAAACACATGGACTTTCACAGGTGACTCAAATTTCTTTTTATGTGTACCTGCAAAAAAGAACATTACAACAAAATCGTGCCACATTGAGTTAATCCGTATTAAGGTTGACCGTCGCGAAAGAGTTTCATTAATATCACGTTAATTAACCTACTTCTTGGCACATTCCAGCTGTACACAGCCCGATAGGTCAACTGGAATCCTCTTCCTTGGCCGCTCCCATCGCTGTGAAACTTGATGTACATGGTCTGTAGAGGACTGTAAAGCAAAGTTTAACTCATAACCCCGGAGGGCGTTTAGAAAACAAAGTCCTACAATAAATATCATGGCATGTTATGCAAAGTGAGGTCTGTCAGCATCCACGCACGCACACACGCACGCACACACGCACAGCTGGTCCCTAAATATTGAGTGCTATGTACATGCTGCTCTGTCAAGATTCTGTGAGACTGCCACAGATGAATCTTATAAACGTGACAAATTTCCACAAAACTTGCTTCTTTGTTGTAGACAGAAATTTCAGTTTGTATTTGGTTTCATTGTTTGTAGTTTTCACCGTTCAGTTTTAAAGAAATCACAGATAAGTATGTAGTGGTACCCTCTAAATTATCTCTGATATCGCTGGATTTACTGCACAGACGCTCATTGTGATATCATTTTAGCTGTACAGGAAGATTATTGTTTAAAGTTCTATATTTAAATAGTGAGACATTGTTTATAGGGAATATTGTTATATACCTCTCGCAACAAAATAATCTTTATTCTATAATTTCAGTATGTATGGTTGCCCCCTATTCAGAGAACCACATATGTATATACTAGTGGAAGAGACTATTTTTAACTTTTTCTGGAGCTGCAGGCTTTCTTGCAGGATCCAAACCAAAGTAGTTATGTAATTGGATGAGCTGACATAATTTGTATGTAAGTCGCAAGTATTCAAGCCAGACTTCGCAACCTTATAAGAGTATAAACGTTATCAGTTTATCAAAAATACATCACGCTGTATGTAAGCTGGTAGTGACATTTTTCTACAGGTATGTAACAACGATCGAGAACGTAGCTCCAACAGTTCTGTCGTAATGGAATTTTTGCGCGACTTCAAACTTATTATTATAATTAATCTTTCATTCCGAGATACAGCAGGTCATATACAACTTCCACAGCTTCATTTTAAAACTTAAATAACCCTTAAATAACCCGTATCTAACTCTTTGAGAACACAACTTTCGTTTTCTCTACATGAACAGGAAGATCCCATTCGTTACAGTATTCCGATAGTTAATCTAGAACCTGCTTTAAAAAAAAATTTGGGGGGTGGGGGGGGTTGATTCAGCATAGACTACAGCAGAAGTGTCTGCATATCAAAGTAGAAACATTTTGTATAAGCTATCAACTTCTTCACGAGTCCTATTAACTAAGGAGTCTTTCTTGTTACTAGCTGCAGTCCACCTACATTCATTGAGTACGAAATGTAAAAAGCAAAGGAGACAACTTTTCTCCTTGTTTTATTTTACACGTGTTTACAAAATAACTAGAACAGCAGTTGTTAACTTTGATTCTGCATTTAAATCCATCCCTGACAAAACATTCCCCAGAAGAAACCTCTGCTCACTTTGTCGAACGTTTTTTAATCATCAAAAAATGTGCAAAAAAAAGTCACCTGTAAAAGTCGCCTGTTCTTCGTCCACAGAGTTTGGCAATGCTGCTGGCATAGCTGGTGGAACCTGTACAGTGACATATCACTTTCACTCTGTCTACTGTTTGTGTGAAAGTTACAGCAACAAGACACATCGTCTGCTGTTTGTGAAATGTGCACAGTAACAGATCACTTTCACTCGACTTTTTCTGCAATGTGTACATTAACAGATCTTTTTTCACTCTGCTGTTTGAGTGAAAGCTACAGTAGCAGATCACTTTCACTGTTTGCTGTGTGTGTGTGTGTAATGTGTACAGTAACAGATCACTTTCACGTTCGATGTACTGTTTGCACAACACCTACAGTATTGTTATAGTCAGTCTGGTTTTGAGACGTAGTGTCAGACATCTGTTGGTAAGACAGGCTGTATTGTTAACAGACAGTGTCCTCTGCAAGCGGAACACGAAGAGTTAATGACACAAGGTTTAGATTAACTTACTGTCAAGAAGTTCGACATAGTCGTCCGTGCAATTGGTGCTAGACTCCGTGTCGAGATACATGAAAGTCACGTGCACAGCCTGGAAGCTGTCAGTCTGAAGGAGCCAGGCAAAGTCAGCATTCCTAGAAATCAAACGTTCTCTCAGATGCTAGTAAATAACTAAAAACACTTTTATAGAACGTACTGCAATAAAGCACATTATTTAACATTTAAGTAAAACAGTACAGCAATATAGTTTTTATTTAACTGATTTAAAAGGAAAAACTTGTTGTTCATATCTAGATGCTGATAAATGTGACATCCTTGTTACTACCGCATCCAGTGATTCTTAGCGAATAACGTAATGGTATAATTATATTTACTTACGGGGGATAGTTGGCGCGAAAAGCTGGGTATTGCAAAGTTCGTGTGTCAAAATTGACTTGTCGGGTCGGAACTTGACTGGTACATACACCGTCTGAAACATGTCAGACATGGTAGACACGGTTTGTGACAAGTCTTGTGGTCACGTTGTTATGCTCAGCAGTCTTATGGTCACAGCATTGTCTCTGTGCCTGATCCTGCAATCACACTGCTATCTCTATGCAAAGCATTTTACTAGCATTAGTATCCGTGCGGCTTCCAATTTTCATCCAGCTCAGAAAGAAAGTGTTAACGAAATCTGTAATTTAATAAAAGAACATGTAATTTGTTGCTGAAGATCGTATTTGTGTCTGTGTGCGTGTGTTGGGGGGCATGGGTGGGTGTTGTGGGTGTACGTATTTGGGACAGGGTGGGGGAGGTGAGGTTCTGAGCGGAAGACAGAGAAAGGAGAGGAGAAGAAAGAGACTAGAGGTGGGGGTGGGGCACCCGTACAAATGATATAGTAATGCAGTACGGTATTTCACTGCCATACCGGCATTTTGTACCCGCATAACAGCTGTGCAGACACGCAGGCTTTCTTCGAAGCAAAAGCTTTGTCGACTTTATTAAAAACAGAGCAAACGTGCGTGTGTACATGCGTACCAGAGCAAGAGAGAGAATTAGCAACCAAAGTTGACATCGAGTAAACAAGTGAATATTTTGTGCAACTATTTACAAGTAGAACCAATTATCCTTACTTGCTGAACGTTATCCATCAAGTTAGTGTTTGCAGTAACGGTTAGTCTTTGATATCGGTGTAATCTTTATTTTGTTGCTCACTTATGTTGCTTATGGACGTAAACATGCCAGAGCTGCTAACCCTGACAACAAGACAGGGTAAGCTTCACCAGCAATCAACCTATATTATATTGTCTTAATTTTCGGAACGCAATTAGCTTTTAGTGAAAAGTTTGATGTTCTGTCGGACAATGTGTTCAGACCAACTGTTCAGAATGGTTCTTCCCCCGTGATGTTATGCTCACAGATGCACAGACTCAAAAATTCATGGCAATCTGAGTGCAAGAATCCGGTATTCTGGTACGTATCCCCACCTTTTCGCGAGAAAGATGCACACAAAGACAAAGACACAGAGATAGAGAGAAAAAAGACAGGGGAAAAATACTGTTTTAAACCTGAAAACTGCAGGCATGCCAATAATAAAAAAATGGAATTTCTCAAAAGGCCGCTCACCCATATTCTTATCATACGAAGTGCATTCTCTTCATTAAAAGCTACGCGAATGTGGGTTGTGGGTTATGTATTCTAAAATACAAATGGCGCAATTTATACATTCAACGAAAACACGCAAATAAGAAATGCAAGTCGTAAAAATTGCACCGTCTGAACAGAGCTTTACCGCCTGTCTTTATTGTCTGTATTACAAGAGTTTGATCACAGCAGCACTATGCCGCTTTGCAGTGACTATGTTCTGTCTTGTTCCGGAAATATGAGAAAGAACGCATGACATGCGCTGTATGTTTGCATCGGGATGTTTATCCAGTACGAAATAAAACATGCTTGTTGGACTGAGTAGGTGTCTGGAATGGTTGGTTTACGTTTATTGGCGATGCTGCTGTCTGTGATGACGATGAAGTGATGATAATTAGAGTAATGACGACAACGATAATAATTAATACAGCAAATGCAGTAGAAATTTACCGATATCTGCAGGTAGTTCTGAGCGGGAAACGGCTTCATAGGAGATTTGGAAACCTTTTCCAGTGACGTTGCTGTCACTGTGGAATCTAACAAACAACGAGGGCCCAGAACTGTACATTTCACTGTGTGTCAGCTGACCACAGACTTTTCCCAAATTGGTGGCATTGGAAGGAGCACCTTTCGCGAAAATAGAATCAGTAGATTTCACACGGTATCATTTCAAATCTAAACAGTGGTATATTTCACACTCTATAATTTTTGACCAAAAATAAACAGTACATTTTACATTGTTTTAATTTAAGTCACAAAATTACTGATTCTGTTATTTGTTTGTCGATATACTAGACAAACAAATAACAGAATCAGTAATTTTTAATTGAGATAATATTTTTTTCTTCTCTTGAAGTATTAGCAATTTTCAATGAATAAAAAGGAAGTTAATGAAACGACACAAATCATAGAAAGAATTAAAAAGAAGGAAAGAAAAGTTAACAAAATATGTAGGAAAGAAAGACTTTCTGTCAGAGTTAATTATAATGTCGTGTAGTAAGAGTATTCAGAAATGAAATAGATTTCATTGAAAAGAGCACACTAGTCGACTAATAATTTGAATACTAAATCTGTGAAACGTGTTCACTCAAATGTACAGAAAGTTATAGAGAAATGCAGGACCTCACCATCGAAAACCTGAACGAAATCATTGCAGGGTTCTGTGTCCAGGAAGGTGAAGTTAATGTGAACAAAAGTGTCATCAGTTACAGTTTCAAGAATCCAGCCACAGTCAACGTTGCTATAAAATTAAAAGACATGAAGTCAAGTGGCATTACTGTGGGCATGCCATGTTGCGAGGTAATAGGACCGCAGACATTTCTGTCTGTCACGGACCTTCCTCAGTCGTCCATCTGTTTATCTGTCGGTCCAAAACGTCTGTTCGAAAGTCCGTCCATCTTTCCGTTTGTTCGTTTGTCTGTCTGACAATTTTGTTTCACACATATTTCCGTAGTAGAAATGTAAATGTAAACATTTGCTTAATTAATCAAGTAAGTCCTATATTTAAAATTTTTTTGTTTTTAATATATTGTTACACAAGCCATTCTTTAATTCGTATCTGTCTTGTCACTCTTGGACCGCTTAACGCTATAGTTTAGTAGTTAAGCCTAATCGATCTACGAAAAAATGAAATAGAATTTGCAGGTAATAAATCCATGGAACATTTCACTTAACACAATTATCATTAAATTATAAATATGTAAGCACGCATATACCATGCATTAATTGCCAGCAATGTAATGCTAATGACGTATTTGTTGTACCAAGGGTGATCACTCCGAGGTTTAGGAAGTTTCGCAATTATGCGGTTGCACTTTTTGATTTAATTTTGCAGAAGTTGATTTATATAATTTTTTAACTGGCATCCCCTCAGCAAGCAAAACAGTTTGTAAAGGGATGCATAATATCAGTTATGGTTTTCGTGAGCATGTTGTGTGTCGATTTGTTATTACAGAATACGAGAAATCTTCAAAAGATTTTTGTTCGCTTTGTCGTCTCGGACGATTTTTAAAATAAATCTTGGCTTGAATTCATGCTTTTCATATAGCTGAAAAACGACAAAAAGCTTTTAAGTTCCCCTAAAGCTGTTGAGACAGTGTAAAGTAATGCAGAATCATCTGCAGGCATGTTTTACACAATTTCCTTTAAATTGCTGTGGCGATAATATAATGGCAGCTTGATTAATAGTTTCAATATTTTTAGATCTAGTTTATGTTTTAACAGCTATAAATGGATAACTCCAACAAAGGTACTAGCAGCGCTTGGATCTGCCAAGTTCCTTTCTTTCGCTATCTCTTTGCTACGTGTTTGGGTACGGTAAGCTCTCTTGGGCACAGGCGTCTACATACGGCTATGTTTGAGCGCTGCCAGTACCTTTGTTGGAGTTATCTTCCGATAATTTAAGCGCTCTGTCCTCATTTGTTCTTTATTAGCTATAATGGAAATGAGTATTGACACGTGAAGAGTATTATTTCCAGACAAAAACAGGCAGTGAACAAGTTTGCTTTTTATTAATTATGGAGTGCATTGTAAAACCCTTTTCAAGATTTTAGCAAGCTTTGTTTAACCATAGCACACTCTGGCTTAAATTGGTGTTATAAATACTTATGGGGAACCAGCTAGTACACGTCCTTCTCTTTGCATAAAGTTTGTGTTACCGTAGTAATTTTAGTACTGTTTTCTTTTTGCCGCTGGCTTGGGCTCTGCCAAAATTTGGCCTACCCAGTGGATACTATTCACAGTCACCAAAATTAAAAAGGTTAGAATCACAACATAATCTGTAAATCTTGCAAATTTGTTTTAAGATCAATTTTGTATGCATTCACTATGATGTACAAAATGACTATTCATCCCATTTTGTTAAAAATTGAATATCACTGTAATGTGCAGAATTTTAAACAGTTAAGTGAATGTGAATAAGAAATTAAGAGACTTGTCTGTTTCAGGAAAGCTGTCGATCACTATATATTTAGGTGAACTATGTCCTGCACTGCCTCAGTTCACGAAAGCTGAGTATAATAAAACTTATCTCCTAACTTATTATGTTGTCATATTATGTTACCAAATGAGCTATTATTAAGAGGCTTTGCAGCATATTTGATGTGGCTTAGGGATGGGCAGTTATTTTGAAGAACATTACAGGTTAGTGGTGGCTGTCGTGTTCAACAGTCTGTTTATCTACACAGCTGTATGCTGCTGTGTTATTAAAGTGTCTGCAATTTTAGCCTCGTATCATTGCCAGCCACTCATATATATATATATATAATGGAAAGGTGATGTTTTGATGTAAGCATTGAAAGCTGTGATAAAGGGCCAATTAGGTTTAATTAGGATTTTCTTCATTAGACAACACCTAGTATACATCAGACACTTCAGCAGTGATAACAGTTTAGATGACGAAAACAGGTGATTGCCCCCAAGAAAATTTACATAAACCTTCTAGTGCTTGCATGACCTGTTGCTTTCTTCTCAAAGGGGTGGGACATGTCCGTGTTGACGCAAATTTCCTTGGAAATAACCTCTGCATAAAATCTGCAAAAGTCTTTTTTATAGGTGGGTTTTTGTTTATTTGGGTAAGTCTCAATCGCCAGACAGCAAGGTCCTGAAATGAACACATTAACTCACCACCATTTTGGGGATTCAACATGGCGAAGACAACAGATATACTTGAGGACAGACATCATTATTTTGATGACAGTGTGCGAGTGAGTGACTGAGCGAGTGAGCGAGTAATTGAGCAACCGAGCGAGTGATACACAATTTTAAACAATTCAGATTTAGAATAATTTGAAAGAAAAACATACTCTGGATAGTTTGACGTGTCTGCCGGATATTGTAAGTATCGGAGACGGTGGAAGGCAGCCGTCAGGCGAACAGCAGTAGGACACACTGCAATAGACAACAACACGCTAAAATAGACAACAACACACTGAAATGGACAACGGCACACTAAAGTAGACAACAGCACACTGCAATAGACAACAACACGCTGCAATAGACCACAACACGCCTCAATAGACAACAGCACACTGAGACAACAACACGCTGCAATAGACAACAGCACACTGCAATAGACAACAACACGCTGCAATAGACCACAACACACTGCAATAGACAACACGCCTCAATAGACAACAGCACACTGAGACAACAACACGCTGCAATAGACGACAACACGCTGCAATAGACAACAGCACACTTCAATGGACAACGACACACTAAAGTAGACAACAGCCCACTAAAATAGACAACACATGCAATAGACAACAGCACACTGAAATACAACAGCACACTGAAATACAACAGCACGCTAAAATAGACAACAACACACTGCAGTGGACAACAGCACACAAATAGCACCACGACACACTGAAATAGACAACAGCACACTGCAATAGACAACAGCACACTGCAATAGACAACAGCACACTGCAATAGACAACAGCACACTGCAATAGACAACAGCACACTAAAATAGACAACGCACTGCAATAGACAAGAGCACACTGAAATACAACAGCACGCTAAAATAGACAACAACACACTGCAATGGACAATAGCACACAAATAGACAAGAGCACACTAAAATAGACAACAACACACTGCAATAGACAACAGCACACTAAAATAGACAACAACACTGCAATAAAAATTTTAAGACTGATACTGTGGTAAAATGCACGTGAATCGGCGGTTTCCCATGTTCTAGCAGCCGCCTCTGTAGAACGGGATAGATATTTGCGCGAGGCGTGACGTCACCAAAAGTAAAGGCAGTAGTAGTTTATTTGTGTAGTATCCTCATGACGTCAGCCGGCGGCCGTAAGATTTCCTCCAGCAGTGTAGCAGACGAATCAACAAGTTTGATCTATACTTTCTTCTCAGCTTGATCCAGACAACTATCTTTGAGTTACGATCGTGTCCTACATTCCTACACTGTACATAAACTCACTTTCACGATGTTGGAGAGGAATACCGCAGACGCCACGTCTCTCAGCTCCACACTCTCAACACCGGTCCGAATGCCCGAGTTCCTTTTCCCGACTGACAAGAGTCACCCCGGTTGTACCAGCCTGCTGGTTCTGTGTCCACGTCGGGGATAATGGTCGTACTCTTCTACAGTACTACCCCAGAACTGTCGGGTGGATTCGGCTTTCGAGCACTGGCCATCGGCGGCCTTTATAGCCCTGCACGCATTGATAATAGAGAGTCGCGAATAGGCTTTCTACCCGTTCGGGGTGGCGGGCTGTAGCCCGGAGGGTTGTTCGCCCCCACCTCGCCGCCGACCCCCTCAGGGTGACGGGTCAACCGTGGGAGGGGGGTTGCCCTCGACTCTCAACTGGACCACCTTCCTCGCTCCACCGCGCGCTCTCTTCTGGCTGTTTTGGCGAGCCAATCAGGTCGACCGTAACAAGTTGCTCTACCTCCTGATTGGGTAGGCAACGAGACTCCAAAAAAATCATGACACCTATCCCTAAGGGCTAGACGTTGCATCTTCCTTATATTCTACTTTTTGGTTAGGGGATATATTTGCCTCCCTTTTTAAATGATGCTTTGATTTTTAATTTTTTAAAAAAAATATTTTTAGATGTGTCTTGCATCAGGATGGCTATTTACTACCTGGACTGTAAGCTCAAGTATGTGCTGCCATAGATCTTTGGGTGGGTTAAGAGCTGATTTCAAATTTAGTGCTAGTTTATATTTGTTTAGTTCTTCTTTAAGGTTTCCCCTTTCTTTGCTATTTAGGTTGCCCTCTAACAGCACGTGCGATGTGTTAAACCCATCACCAAAGCTACAGCTTAGTGGATTTTTGTACATCATGTGCTATTCGCTATTTAATCTCATTCTGTTTATTCTTGCCTGGTTTGTTCTAGTAGATTTCAATAATATTAGACTGTTACTCGGTAGTTCTTCTATTTCCTTTCTTGTTCCTTTAGTTTCTTTTTTGTAGGTCTCTTCCCATCTTAGTTCGATTGCTGGTGTTTAATAGCTATTTTCCTTTCTTCTCTGATGACTGGTTTTGAATCGCCTGCAGTGCCGACAGCGAGTCAGAAACTACAAATAGTTTTTCACTGTCTGATTTTGGCTTTGCTGTGTTTATACCTGTCATATGAAGAGTAGCAAGTATTGCTGTGAGTTCTGCTGTAAATATTGATGCGTGATTTGTAAGTTCACCTGAGATGGCTGCTTCTTTGGACGCATAAAATCCTTTGCCGGTAGCATGAATGGTTGGGTCATGCGAGCCATCAGTATAGATTTGGGTGTGATCTTTGTATGTGGTTTTCAGCTTCTGTTTGAAATCTGCTATAATTTTGTCAAAGTGTATCTCTTTCTTATATTTGGTAAGTTCTGTGTCTACAATCGCTTGCTGTGTAGTCCAGGGTGGAGCATGAGGGTGCACATGTGGGTAGGGGGGCTTCAATGTCAACATCAGCCCCATTTGTTTGTTCCAAGTCCTGGGTGCATGTCTGAATGCTAGGCTGTGGAGTAGGTTTGCCTGTCCGGTGTTTGTGTGCTGTGGTATGTATCTATCTGACTGGATGATCTGCCGGAAGGCACTGTATCTTATAATAGTAACTTGCAGCTCTTTCTTTAATGATTAAGTCTATTGGTTTTTTCCTGTCTCTGCCAACACCGCTAGGTTAGGGGTGCACACAGGGACACCTAAGACTACTTTTAGGGCTCTGGCCTTTACAGACTGGAGTTTATTTATTTGTTGAGCATTTAAATGGATTAGTAGAGGAGCTGCATACATCAATCTCGACATTACATGGGCTTGGTACAGACTTTGGATTTATGCCCCAGCTATTACCTGTCACTGCTCTCATTAGGTTTATTGCCTGCTTAGCTGCCTTTGTTATTTTCGCCACATACGGATTCCAACTTGCATTATCAGTAAAGATGACCCCTAGAAATTGAATCTGGTTATTGTAATTAATAGCCGTTTGATTTAATTTTAGCGGAAGGTAATCTGACTTCTGGTTTCGTTTTTTGAAGATTATCACCTTGGTTTTTGTAGCAGACAGTTTAAATCAGTATTTTAACCATTTGGATACCTGTTTAAGGTCTTCCTGGACTTTATCTATTCCTAAGAATCTAGGTTTTGAGGGATCTTTAGTTTTGCGTTTTTCTATTTTACCAAGTAAGGTTGTGTCATCTGCAAATTGTTTGACTTTTACATATTTAACACACTTTGGGAGGTCAGCAATCATTGTGTTAAATAGAAGGGGACTTAACACATTACCCTGGGTACTCAATTTATCCAAAGTTACTTCCCTGGATGTTTTGTCTTCTACCCTAACTTTGATTCTTCCGTTTAGCATAAATGATTCTACTAGTTTGATTAGTCTTTGGGGGACTTTGTCCGGCCCGCACCCCACTTTTACTGGATGGACGCGGGCCGCGAGGGAGGCATTGCTAGCTAAAGCAGCAGCTAGCGGGTGGAAGTGCAGTGGATACCGCATTTTGTATTTTTATACATGTACAAACACATGAAAAGGTGTGATGCATAGAGTGCGCTTTTGCTCTTCTTGTTAGTGTAAAGGGCTTCCTACACTTGCAATGTTCTCTGCAATGTTTACCATATATGGAAGTTGCAACGTTGAGCGAAAATGTTTCAGGGAGGCCTCTCAACATTTTAGGGGATCACACGCCGCGCTATTTTCCAGCAGGGGCTCAAAATGTTGCTGCGTGTCAGCCAATCAGAAACAATCCTGCTATTTAGTGCAGTGTGGTCTAGCGCTGGTC
>SMGT01012706.1:2571-28964 GCA_004794575.1 Lanistes nyassanus
ACGTGGTATGACGTCATCAGGCAGCGTCTTACCCTAGACACGAGCACGGTGATTCTTTGTAAATACTTGTAGATATTTGATGTTGTCGAGCCAGTTAGTATTTTGAAATATATGCTGAATAACAGTTCGCTGCAGTTGAGTGTTTTACGAGGGTGGGGGCTCTTGAGCTAGTAGTGTTTTGCCTGTGAGAGACTGAGCGAGCGTGTCGAAGTATGAGAATCTTTTCCCTCGGAAGATTGCTCTAGTTGTTCACATTATTTCACAGCATCGTCACCCTTTGGTTTAGAAACCACTGACCTAAAGCAGTAAAGGTTTTGGTGATGATTGCTAAATTAAATCTACGTTTACAAGATCGCCATAAACAGTTGTTCAATAATTCTCAAAAGTCGAAGTCCAATAAGATAAGGTACTCGCCCGTCGTGACAATGAGGAAGATGTAGACTTGCAATGAAGTGAGTGTATGCCAGTGAAATAGCTGCAGGACAGCTGGAGAAACTCGTGCAAGTTTGTCACGAAGAAAATTGACCAGCAAGCTGTTTCAGAATACCTCTGTAGTTTTCTAGTGCATGGAATCAATGTGCAGTTGCCGAGGGCTGCAAAGTTGATCGCACGGGAGAAACTTTCTGACTATAAAGTGTCTCAGGCTGTTTTGCACACTGTGCGTAGAAAACCGTTGTTGCATACAATAATCAAGGATAGACTTGTTATAATACTTTAAATTACAAACTTCAGGTCCTTTAAAGATTTATTTCAATTTTCTCTTGAATTCAGAGATAAGAACAGGGTTTTCTTGCCGAAACGAACTTGTAAACCAGAAAAATCTAAATTTAAAACAAGGGAACTGGACCAAGCTAGAAAAGGACAAAGACGAAGACAATCTACGTTTCGGGGCACTACCCCTTCATCAGGACGACATAAAAAGCCCACGCGCCACATCTACTGCAGCTAAATCTTTTTCTTTTTCTTTTTCGTTTTTTCGTCGTTTTTGTGTCGTCCTGATGAAGGGGTAGTGTCCCGAAACATGTAGATTGTCTTCGTCTTTGTCCTGTTCTAGCTTGGTCCAGTTCCCTTGTTTTAAATTTAATTTGGACTTTCCTCCAAGCGGCAGTCACTTGTTTTTTCTTTTATATTTCAGAAAAATCTACGCGCTGAAAATACTGAATGTAGGCCTACCACAGGAAAAATGCAGTTTTTTTTAACCAAAAAGGCCTTTGATGTCCGCGGAAAATTTTACTAAGTACAGATAGATCCAGACAGCGTTATAGGTTTAGTTTGGAAATTCGTGTCACACCATGCATATCGAAAGCAAAGAAGTGTTGGGCTTTTAAATTTAATTTTATTTTCGGATTTGCTGAAGGGCTTAAACACATTTCCTGCATTCACTTCCAACTTCACCTTGTTCTCAGCCATGCTTGGCCACCTTTCGTGTGGTCCTGTTTTGCCTTGTTTCTGCGCGCTTCTCCACCAACACCTAGAGACGCTTTGGCCACATTTTAACGCTTTCAAGGCGAAAATACCCGTTAATAAATTTTAGCCATGCAAAACAAGAAGGAATGGACAGTCGGGGGATGAAAGGAAGTGAGGTTTGGAAGCTTTTCTTTTAGCCGCGTGGCCATGATTTCCTCAGTGGTTGCCTGGGTTTGTCGGCCTCTTTCAGAGTCGCCCCGTCCTGCTGTTTTGGGTGTTCTACAAAGGGCTGCCCCCCTGGCCTTCGGGGACGGAACTGCCGCTTGATGCACGGAGAGTGAGGTCCCCTTCGTAAGCCGAGCCACCCCCTCCAGGCCCCACCCGACCCCACATCAAAAGCGGCGCTCTAGCAGAAAGACACGTTGCTGGAATGATCCTTTCCCTCCTGTCTTGAGGGAAAACGGGTCGCCAAATTGCTGACAAATTACTCCAAACCGTTGGACAATTAGAGAAGGAGGGGAGGGGGCGGGATAGATCGTGGTGGGTGTGTTTCGCACTGTTTTGGGTTTTCTATATAGAGGATGGAAGTTAGTTGCTCATAAGTCTTATTCTTACTATTCGTCGAACGTTATGTGAGATAAGTTTTAAACATCCTCGTGGATGGATAGAGGGAGAAATAGATGGATGGCCTGATGGATATACGCAGAGAGAACAAGGGAGATAGAGAGAGAGATGTGACAAGGCAAAAACCTCAGACGAGAACAGCCGTGAAATCAAAGGCCTCGGGGTCTACTCAAAATATATATTTGGGAAACGATAAGTGTATGTCAAACACACACACACACACACAACACCCAGAAAGGAAAGAAAACAAAACGGGTAAAAGTGAGATATACGCTCATGACAAACTGTATTGCCTATCGTTTTGACTTAAGAAGAGATTTTTCAGCTTTCTCAATAGTTTTCGTGATACTGGTATTTGCATATCAAAAGACATTGTCCGACTTTCTAGCACGTCGTTTGACTTTTGGGCGTTAATCGTAAGTAGGCAATTTTAGAGGGACAGTGCTTCCACCTTGTGAGGATTTCGCACTATGGGGGGGGGAGGGGGAAGGGGGATGTGATCCTATTACTAAGCTGTGCACTGAAAGAACCACCACACTATAGCTGTAGTAAGATGGCCAGTGTGAAGAGGCAGTTTAATGTTTCGAGGATGAGCGAATGAAGTCTGTACAATGTTTAACTCCAGGATAGAATCCTTGACCACTCCTGGATTCGAACCACCAACATCCACACCCTAGTCGATCATCACAGATCAGTTTATCACGATCACGTGTCCACATGCATGCCTATAGTTACCGTTGACTGTACATGTAGTGATCGAAGGGACATCGCACTGGGGACAGGGTGGTGTTCAATAAATGTAAATATTACATTCCAAGCCTCCATTAAATTGACATACTGCTTGCTATATAACAAGGAGTACTGTTTGCTATACTGTTTGCTATCCTACTTGCTCTTAAGAGAAGTCATTTAGCACCTTCGTTTTCTTTTCTATGCTCGTCTTTCTGTTCATTCCTCCATTGTGGCACGGCTTACGAAGGGGACCTCACTCTAACGAGCTGTGTACATCCTGACGGACGGCAGATGGATGCAAAGTTGCCTGTTCACCATCCCAGTCTGTCTGAGCCTCTCTCTGCTTTGACAAACTCCTGTACTTTGTGCTGTTTGCTGGACGCAGACCCCCAAAGTTCATTGCTTTAGTTCCAGACTAAGGGCTGTCACCCAGCATGTCAGGGCCGACCACTCTGTTTATCAGTGTTTTGCGTCAGTCGTGTTGGCGCATTGAGTGGGAAGGACATTAGAAGGTCGACAATGCGCAGGAACGTCATTAGCTCCGACACACAGACTGCTTCAGTTTGACGAGGATTTCTTTCTCTGAGAGCAAATATTTACCACATTTGCTGTTAGGAATACTGTTTGGACAGTTCGGGAAAATACTTCTGTTTTTAATGTATGAAGATTTTTGTTTACTTATAATTTAAAAAGTACGACAGGACCACGTGATTGTTCACTGCCAAGAAGAGTAGAAATCAAAGAAAACACAGACATGAAAACAAAATAAGCAATCACGGAGCGAACGAAAGCACTAAAGAATTATAACAAACAAACCAAACATTTCTGTCTGTCAAATCTCTTTTTTAATTAAAAAAAATCATCCCCGGTGTTTCCAATTACAGTTTCTTTAGGTCATTTGCAAATTTCTTTAAAACACTTTTTTAAAAAGCTTTCAAAATTTCACGAATTTAGTTCGCTTACTTTGCGGCTTTTTGTTGAACAACAAAACACTTTAATTACGACATTGACGTATCACTGAATCAATCTACATTCTCGACCGCTTCATTAATATCAACAACAACAAAAAAAAGTCAGCTACGGTTTCTCAAGCGCGGACAAAGGCCAGCACTTGAGTCGAAACAAGACATCGGCTTGTATTTTGTGAATAATTTTTTCCACGATAATGCCGCTCGATTTGGAGCGCGTCCCCGAGCGGATGCCCGTCTCGTGGCGAAATGAGTTCAAAGTCATGTCTTATGAATGCCTCTGACGGGGAATTTTTTTCTTGGCAATGCAGCCAGCATCTCTAAGGAGCTGCTCTTATGTATACCATTGCCGAGTGATATTTCGTGAGAACAGATAATGAAGGCGCTTTTGTATTTATTAACGGAGGCAATTTTCTCTGAAGTGCAGGCTTGGGGCACTGGGAGAGGACAGGCTATGACCCGGCCGCCAAACATTCTATTACGCGAGCCACCTACATATAAGTTACCTAGGCAGTCCAATTAGTTTTAGCGGACCACTGCCGCCCTGGGGACAGCTCAGCTCCGAATCCTGGTGGCTGCGCAGAGAATATTCATGGAACTATAGGTTCTATTAGTACCATTCTCTGCCGTTCCTTCTTTTTGTTGAGTATTTAGAATAACGTGTTCCAGACTCAAACTTAAATGCCCCGACCCCCTCATAGCACACTCATCTGCCACAAAACAGTAATAGCACCACAAACACACACACACACGCGCACACACACACACAAACATACCCTCACACACACAAGGACACAGACACACGCACGCACACACACATATAGACACGCGCACGCGCGTGCGAACCCATCACGGTTGAATGTATTTCGCATACACGCACGCTTCCGCTTTTTTGTTCCAGTCACCACTCAGAAATATTCAGGTAATCCTGTTAGGAATCCTGGGAGAATAAAGGCAGTTCATTGATACCGATCAGCGAGTTTTCCCCCTCCCACCCCCCTGATTCCCTGGGTAGATCGTTGTCTGCAACATGATTGATGTACGTCTGTCTAAATAAATTGATTTTAACAATCTACTAATGCAGATTTTTAAGTCTACTTGAAAGAAAGAGACAACCCGTTTCGTTCAAAGTATAAATGGATGTTGAAAAAGTACGAGTTCCATCACGAAAATTTCTTCCGAGGGGCATTTTAGCTCTTCTAATTGACATTTGCGGCTGTTTGAACAATAGCACTGTGACTTTGTGGAGTTAAGTTTATTTCGTAGGAAAGATATTCGAAACCACAGTTTCAGAGTCTGCGCATGTCTGGTGGAATTCTCAAAATTTAACGATCTCTATCGGTTTTCGAGAGATTTCTGTATATTTGTTCTTCGTAATATTTTTCCAAAGTGTGAGCTGTCATGTTTCCGAGATTTAAAAAAAAACTGGCTTTATACCTGCACTGTAAATAGGATGTGTTCAAGTAAGAACACTTATTTTGTTACCGAAACAGAGCGCATTTTACAGTGATCTAGAACGCTTGAGGTATGTTGGTGCTAAACTAGTCAAAAAAGTGTTCAAATGGGCGGAATATGTATAAATGGTGTGCTGATAATGTTCCAAATGTGTACCAGGAGCAAGTGTTCGGTCATGTAGGGGGATGCTAAGAACATTAGGAACACATGTAGCACACATCTGACATACTGTTTATACACATCGCACATATTTTGCACCTCCTTTAACGCTTCTCACATGTAATTAATGTTAAAAATATTTAGAGTGTGTTGGAGGTAAGTGTACAATGCACCATTAATACCGACCCTTGAATCAATAAACCACGCAGTGTCGAAAAGAACATTTTTTTATCAGTTCATCCGTCCACCTGTCTCCCTATTTAGCTACATGTGGGAAGCTCTCATTAAACCCCCAACTCTCCGAGCCCTGTCTGTTTCCCCAATTTCACCTTGTTATGTAGAAGATGTTTTGTGATTTCTATCTACTTTCCGCTGGACTATGTTACATTCGGGTCTAAGAATTTGAGAAAATAAGCACTGCCCTGATCTACTTGGATTTCTTTTTTCTTTGTGTCACGGCCCCGTTTCTACAAACGATACTTTACCAATAGCACCCTGGCTTAGAAACTATAAAATTAAAAATGAAGGAGTGGGGCGACTCCATGTAGGGTTGACTTAGCAATGTACATATGCAAGACTTCCTCCCACGTCAGCACTCCCTAAAATAGAAAGGTCTGTTTATCAGTTATTCCTCTGCCTGCCTGTCAGCCGGTCGATCTGTCAGTTTTCAGTCACTGAATTTTTCAGTCCGCTTGTCTGTCCGTTTTCAGCGGAGTGGTGAAACACGACCACACGTAGTTCAGGCGTGCGGCAGCCCGTATAGCGATGTTAACACAAACGTGCTTGGGGAACGGGTTTGTGAGATGCACTTGGGCATTTTTCTTAAATCGATTTTATACTGCCAAGAGGACGTCATTGTTTTCATTTAATAAAGAAGCAAAAAAATTTTTTTTAATGTTAAAGGGTCAGGTTTTTTCCATGCTGTCGAAATAGAGATTGAAATTCTAATCACCTCACTCAGGTCGGCAAGTAACCGGTTCGTACGTCAGTCACTGACTTTCTCGTTGGCATTTCTTGTCACGTGTTCACGCACGGCATAACGTTGACTGTATAAACATTCGAAAGGAAAACGTTACCGTTTATCCAGGCGGGTATATTCTGCACCCAAGGGAGAGCGTTGCAACGTTGTGGAGATATTTACTTGTCTCTCATCTATGTTTCTTCAACTGCCTCGTCGTGTGTGACATCAAAATGTTATACAGTTTGAGGCCATGTGTATTAGTGACCCCAAGATATACAGTGACCCCAAGCATATTTTAGCAGTTTCGAGAAATGCAAATTAGTTGTTGCCCAAACAGAGCAAATAACAACCAAACAAACAAAACCCGATATTAGAGACTTAATGGCAGTGATCCTAGTGGCTCAGTTAGACAAATATAGGTGTACCCCCAGAACTAATGTATTATTGGCGAATATTAACTCATCGTCGAGAACTGAATTTTAGTGCAGTGGTCCCAATAAATAAATTTATATGAGTGCATGCTCCGAGATCTGTGTATTAGTGGATCCTAGATAAGGGCATAGTAATTCAAATAAATGTATATTAGTTTCGCCGGTTAGTGTTAGTGTTAGTGGATCAAGTTGGTGGTAGTGGCGGTAAGGAAATGGATATATTTGCCTCCCAGACCCGTGTACTAATGACCCCAAGAAATGTGTGTTAGTGGCTTCCAAGACATGTATTAGCGGCGGCTCCAAGAAAACTATGCATGTGGTTGGATCGGTAACATATGGGCGAGAGGGAAGACACTTTCTTACATAGGTTTACTGTATGTTTATGGTCTTATTTCTGGTCCGATTCTGAGGCTCGAGAACAATAAGATTATTTTAAAAGTGTCTGGCACCAGTCATTTTTTTCTCAATGAACTTCACAAATATTCGGGCTTTCAGGGTCTTGCCTTGTCTGAACTGTTGAGGAGATTTGAAACGTGAATGTTGTGAAATGTGAAAAATGTAGTTAGCTACATAAAAGCACGCATGCACGCACACACGCACGCATGCACGCACGCACACCAGAGAGAGAGAGGAAGAAAGAGAGAGAGAGACAAAAGAAACCAGTTTTCTTCATTATAATCAACTCAGATTTGTGTTAGCACAACTTTCCTCCAATCCATCAGTTATCCATGTTACAACTTCCTGTGGTCGTCCCTTGTACGTTTCTTTCCAAAGTGTTTAATCTCAGATCGGTTTGCTGTACACGTAGCGGGATAATTAATCATTATCACAATGCACACGCAAGTGAGATATGTCGGATTTCTCGGTGTTCTACCGTCTGACAATAATCTCTTCCTTGTATGTAATCACATGTTTCAACCTTTAAAGTTTTTTTTTTAAACTTGTCTCACAAATCTCTTATCTGGAGAAAGATGTATTCACTGAATATTTAATTTCACAATATTTTCGGTAGCGGGAAAGATCGTATACTTCAACTGTCATTTAGATTGTTCCTTCGAATCCTGTGAATATTAGGGAAAAAATGGTGAAGCGAAATATGTCCTTATGTATCTCTGGGAAAAGAAATCAGAGGAAAGAAAAGGACAAACGCTATGTCCAATCTATATTTTAATAACTGTCAAGTGAGATGACAACTTTAGGTAGAAATATTTTATATATTTATGGTAAGATGTTAACAAAAATATAAATGCGTTTGGGTACAGAGCAAAACAAAATGTTGTGGTGAATCACAAAACATTCATTTATCAAATAATTATTGAGACATAGGGATCTTGAAGATCTCAGTTGTATTCAGTCCTTTATTAGTATATTAGCAGAAGTGTTGTTTGTTCTTTCAGGCTGTTTACAACCAACGTTTGTAGACGATACACTTTTGTATTCAGCCCTTTATTAGTACATTAGCAGAAGTGGTTTTTTTTTTGTTCTTTAAGCCTGTTTACAACCAACGTTTGTAGACAAAACAGTGCTGTATCCAGCGTGTCAATACGGCATCTACTAGGGCCGGATCAATCACTTTGTAAGGGAGGAGTGTTTGAAACTATTTGGCCATGGTCTAGGGGCCGCTTAGGCCCCAGTGGAGTTGAGGAGAGGGGGACGATGTTTTTTAGATTTTGAAACTATTTATGGGCCTCTCTCCTGAAAGATAAATCACAATTTTGAAAAAATTTTCCGACTCTGGTGGTCACTGATAGATCCAGCCCTGTCTACTTCTCAGACATTTGGAACAAAAAAGCTGCAATGTTGTGATGTGTTGGTGGTTTTTAGACAGACTTCATTTAGCGATTTTTTACTTTGCCTGCTGCATGTCATTGTGTGTAATTGTGATGCTAGGCCTATAGCTGTATAGGTGTCTAGTGTGTTACGGGGATGTTAGGCATACTGTTGAGATATTTACTATTTCTGTACAGCGGTATTAGATTGCCTGCTGATGTGAGTTATATTTTAGTAGTCTTTCATTTGGCATGTTAACATCTCCTACTGATAGGCAGCGTGTCACGTGATTTAGACCATTCTACAGCAATATACTGCAGTAGGTGACAGAACATACAGTGCATGCAGCAGTGATTGAGCTGGGTGTAACCATGTAATGCGTTCGGTAACATGAAGCTGGCATATTACAATATTGGGGGCCATCATGCCGAGAGAGGTAAGTGACCTCCTGTCCAGAGATAAGAAATGATGCAGGGATCAATGACATCGTCCGCTTCTCGATCTTCTGCGCAGCATGGGCCACAGAAGTCAACTTTGGACATCAGCTGGCCTCCTGTGGGGAGGGCGACATTGAGAGGAACAACAGGCCGTTAGCTGACCACGCCATCTGTCCTTCATCACCCACCCGCTTCACAAGACACCCCCCACCCCACCCTCCATCTGAGATCATAGTGATTGTCAGAATTTTCAAAGACATAGCCAAGGGTGAAAGGGGCAAAAGGATTTCGAGGAGACCCCGAAATTTTCACACGCACGATGTTTTGGCTTACTGTGCGCTTTTGGGGTGGGCACCCTGAAAGTGCCATGCATGCAAAGTGCTCCCACATACTTTTCGCTCGTAAGGAGGCCCCCGGAGGCCTGAGGCACATACACACCTACACACAGCGTGCCTCTCCCAGGCGACCCCCAACCCCCAGAACCGAAGCTACGCCGTGACCAGCAAATAGCCCATAGGATCTGGAAATGGAGACCCTAAGAATTAAGCTGCCAGTCTCATGGGTGCAGCAGCCGGGGCCGGATGTCAGTTGTTGGGATGAGTTTTGTAGTGATGATAAATAGACCGAGGGGCCGGCGCTGGGCCAGACTTTCGTCTTGAGATTGCAAATCGAAGCCCGGCGCGGCCCGCACGCAATGCTGTCGTCTCCAGTTTCGGCGCTGCAAGTCTTGGTCATCACGCGATTTCACGAGCAGGCAGGCACGGGGCGATTAGGCGCGACAGCGGCACGTGAAACCCGAACTCCGGACTCGCCAGCAGGGTGACAACAACCCCAGCCCCCCCTCCCGGTTCACAAAGCCGGCCTCCAAGAGTTAAGTCCTTTATTTGCGCTAATCCAGTGCGTGCGCTCGCCGACTTGTCGGCTTTTGCTGTTGACTCGTATATTTCACACCGGATTAACTCGCATCTCGCCCAACCCTCAGCCCCCGCCAAGCGTCTCGGGTCCTTCCACTCTTCTTTTCTTGTAATCCTGGAAGTTTTAGGGAGCGCTGTCTTCGCATTTCCTAACAGGACAGCGACGAGGATGACGGGCTAGAGATGAGTAGCGATGGGGATGATAGCAGCGATATTGGTGCTGATAATGATGATGGAAACAAAGGAAATCCGTTGTAATGCCGGCGAAAGTAAATGTACAGAAATCCTTACGTTTATAAGAACTTTTTAAGAATTCTTTGAATTTTGGAAATTAATTTTGGAGCAAGAAAGGAATAGAAATCTTGACTGAGACGAGGAGCCTCTGCAGCTGTGACATTAACACTAGCCATAGACATTTCTATGCATCTGCATGTTTCACCGCTTTGCCTGTAACAAGTCTGTAGGTGCGGGCTGTGATATGCGCTGATATTTTTTAAAAAAAACCTCGTCCCTTGTCCATCTACAAACCCACACGATGACACGCCCACCCATCAGCCTCACAGCGGCAACGCAAACTGAAAGTAAGACAAAACTGCGCCACTGGTAGCAATTTCATTCATCTGTTCGTGTCTGCAACATTAAAATCGGATATTTTTTACAATCGAAAATTGCATGGTTTGTGTAACATTTCTTCGCGTGTGAGTTCTTGTGGGTTCTGCGTTCCCTGCACTTTCTACGCACTGTGCAGAATCACTGATGTTTTGATTTTGTAAGAAAGAGAACATTCGCAATACTGAAAATAATCCCGAACGTATAAAACTGCACACTCTGACGAACTTCCTCAAAGTAACCACTGTGCTAAAGAAACGATTAGAGCTTAGGACTTCCGCCCCGTTGGGCGTCGCAGATCTCGGATTTCTCTTAGGACCACAGCGCGCTGCATTACTCTGGGTATTATCGTAACAAGGAGTTGAAATCTACACACTCTTTATATCAGGCAGCTGCTCGTTTTACCGAGGAGGGAGGAGGGAAAAAAGGTGATCCCATGCAGAGACCAGTGGTTCCTGCGCCGTCCGCGGGCCGTTCGCTACTGACACGTCCACCGCCCACGGCCGTTAAAGCGGGAGATATACGGGTTAATCCGATGGTCGCCCAACAAAACCTTTGTCTGCTGCCCTCGCCCGGCCAGGGAAAGCATCGGGGGCACCCGGTCAGCCTGGCCACAAACTCTTCTTTGGTCCGACAGCTGACCGACATTGGCTAGTAAGTGCTCTCCCGTGTTTCTTTGTAATCGGCCCACCGACAGAAGGACTCGGGTTGGGTATGGGTTCCTGCCGGCTGTTAATGGACTCTTTGTGGCTCCGCTTTCCGTGTTTAGCTGGCTTTTGATAATGTGGTCTGACTGCAGTGACGTGAGGCCACAGGGAGGCAGTGCATGCAAATTGGGAAATAAAATACTCTGAAGGAAACCTAATAAGCGATCACGAACGCCAAGAATAGGCCTAAAATATTGTTAACAGAATGTTTACAAAATGTATAAAAAGTTCAATAATCAATAACTAAATTAATAACATACATTTATCTGTCTGTTTGTGTTTGTGTCTTCCTGACGAACGGGTAATGCTCCGAAACTGTTGATTGTGTCATTTCATGCGGCTTGGAGCACTTCCTTGTTGTTAATCTAGGTTTATTTTCAAGCGGCAGTCACGTGTTCCTTTTTAAATTTAGCTGGCAGATAAAAAAAAAGTTCAATGCCTTCTGTCAATGTAAATTAAATGATCTTGATCTGATAATACAATCAAACTTTGACTGAAACAATCCTGTCAGATTACTGAAAATCAGAAAGTGCAATTAGTAGAGAGGGGGTTATTTAAAGCAGCCAAAAAATAAAAACAAACAAACAAACAGCACAAAAACAAGAACAAACAACGAACACACAAAAACAAAACAGAAACAGTTAATGGAATTTGTATTCGTGATTTATAGCAATTTAAATGTGGAATATAAGAACGGTTAACAGAATGACAAATCGTTTTTATCGTGAAGAATAATTTTCGCCATTATTTAACCAAGACCAGAACCCCTAAAGTTCGTGGTTCTGTAACAGTTTACAACCAGCATCATCTCTCACCCCCACCACGGCCGCTGCTGCCGCCGCCGCCACCACCACCACCACCACCACCACCACGATCTATAACACCACCAGCAGTACCGCCGCTCTGGGTGCTTTGGACATAAAAGCTCCTTTCCCCATTTCCCCCTCCTTCTTTCTTTCCGGCAGTGAATTTTCTTTTAAAAAAAACAAAGCAGTATTCCACCCCACCCCCCCCCCACCCCCGCCCAGCAACAAGAAAACCCGGAAAACAAGCCAGCTAAGGGGGGACATTTTAAGGGGCAGGGTGGGGGGGCGTGGGCAGTTGGAAATCGCATTGAGGGAGCGGCCTCGCGTTTGTGCTGCGGAGCTGACTCAAGATGTGGTGCGAGTGTGAGAGTCAAAGTGAGTTAGTGCGGGCTTGTGGTTGTGCGCGCATTTTTTCCCCTTGCCATTTCGCTAGAAATTTTTAAAAAATAAATTGCAGTAATATCAACTGATGGGAGACATTAAAAAACAAGAAAGGGCCAAGTAAACCATAGATAGCCATTATATTTACAGCCAGAGGACTTTTGTGGGGGTGGGGGGGTGGGGGTGGGGACTGTTCTTAAAAGAATCTGGATAGCATATGTTCCCGTGTCCCAGAGGCATTGTTCTATTCTGTAGCCCTACCCCCGCCTTACCTTAACCACAAGCGATCCTCTAAATCACAGAAAGATTGGTTTTTAGTCTCATTCTGAAACTTAGTCTTTGAAACAATGGTCATAGCTGTGTAACGCAGAGCTGAAATATTAACAATGCATTTACTTTAATTTGACTTTCAACCTAACTAGAATCGTTGTAGCATAAAATCTAACAGAGTCAGCAAGGAGTATGCATTGATATTTCAGAGGGAGGTCGAAGGTAATAATTAGTTCTGCAATGGTCAATAATCTTGAAGGTAACGATTAGTACTGGAATACCCAATTGACTTGGGGGTAAAAAATTAGATTTGGAATTACTAGATGGCTTGAAGATAAAGATTAGTATTTGAATAGCCGGTTGAAGGTAACATATTAGTTTTGGAATGATCAGTAATCTTGAAGATAAGGATTAATATTGGAATAGCCAGTTGACTTGAAGGTAACAGACTATAGTTCGGAAATTACCAGACGGCTTGAAGAAAATGATTAGTACTGGAAGGGCCAGCTGACCAACCTTGCGTCAAAAGGTCGTGCAACAGCTTACGACAACATGGCAGCCTGCAGTGCACGGAGCAACATCACACCTCAGTGTTGCAACTCACTGTAGACGATGTAGGCTACGGCTGAAAAAAAAGCAAACATCTATGTGAACAACTGTAAACATGGAGATTAAAGGTAACACTTGCGTATTACGCTAGTCATTAAAATCAACTGTGTGAACACACATTGACACGTGTGAGCTATGAGAGGCACGTTGACAGCGATGCATTAGGAGCGTCATAAAATGTTTAAACACACGCACAATAGTGTGACCATGGAGGTAAATTTCACGCCAGTCTATCGTCACAATGACGTCATTATCGGAAGACAGATGAAGCCTTTGAACAGAGGGACCTTCTGACATGCGCAGCGGCACTAGTATTTGTTTTTATTTTGTCAACTTGTTTATACGTTGTTAAAACCTATTATTTGTACAAATTGTTATTTCATCTGCAATTTCATTTCTTTTTGACACATACCTACCTTTTAGATACATATAATATGCAAGAACAGCATACGTAAATCAAAGACATAACCTGGTAATAATCCTGTTTTAAAGTCTATTTTGCAGATGACGCCACCCGTAATTAAATATACTGAACACAAACACAAACGCAAACTCAAGCAAATGTGTTCTCAGATTCACTTATCTACGTATACCTGTGCCTTTGTGCCTAACATCTCAACATGTACGCTATGCGCATACATGCATGTACACGCACAGACAATTTCTGACACCTGTACATGATATACACACACGTATGTACATGCGCGAAGGCGACCACAAAAACAAACATCAGTGTAATGTTGACAGAAATCAAGCAATACAAAGTAAAATACAGAGGAAGGGGCAGGTACAAGTTTGATACACACCGTGCATATAAACTAAACAAAAACGAACATGTATGCGATGGCACGAATTTTGTTGTCTTAAGCAAATGGTGATGTCACACAAACCAAAACATTATCAAACTGGTTGAATCTGCAACAATAAAGCTAAGTGAAATTAGCATATATTCTGTGCTGTGTTTCTCGGTTATTGATCAACAGCACAGACCTAACAAGGGAACTGAGAAATGTGTACCTGTACCTGCAGAATCAGTTTAGACGGGGTGGGAAGACAGACATGTAATAATTAAATGTTTTCTGACCACCTGGCCCTCCCTCCATGTCCCTCTCTCCCCTTCCATCTCTCCTCTTTCTGAATGAAGCCCTCGCCCGCAAAAATAATTATAGAAATCTAAGCAGTTGTGAAACAAAATGCAAATGTGTGTCAAAATCTCTCATTCAGGGTGGGCAAATTCTTCTACAGACTAAAATAACCTACCACCAAAAGCCAGACCCGGTAATTAAAAGATGTCAGTTGGCACAGGAAAACAAAACGAGAGATAATTATTTTCTGCAAAGCCTTCAGATAACCCATTTATAGTGAGATCCCCAGTCAGCCGCTTAGCACCTTTAAAAAAATGAACCCGAACTCTTGTGAAAATACATTGTAGTTGAATTTAGACAGATAAATAAATAAAAATTTCAAATATTTTAGCAAGTTGGCCTGTAATCTGCATTCTCTTGTGTTAGATATACTAAAATTAAAGTTTTAAATCAACTGCTTTTTAAAAAAAAAGAAATATAAAAAAACCCCAAAAATGTTAATAGCGTGAAGCCAAAAAAATTGTTTGAAGTGCTTATTTCTTGAGACTATATGTTGACCGAGAAACAAGCCATAACGCACCTACGTCAATAAAAACAGCATAGCTACATCTTTCAAAGCAAAATAAAACAGAAGGCTGATTTTACAGTTACAAGACATATAACGAGGATCGAAGCATTAACAGTCTTCAGAATACTGTGATTTGTAACAAATTAATTATTCATTAATATATTAATTTGTCTACCTATATGCTTGGCTACTTATCTCTCTTTCTGTTCTTTCTTGCTGCATGTCCGCTGGCCTGTCTATCCGTCTGTCAACGATTGCTATTTTGTGTTTGCTTTATTAATTTGGGGTTTTCTTTTTCTGTTATTATTTTTCTTTTGGTTTTCTTTTTTAAACAAAGTGAAACTGCGGCTGACGAAATAACTGCGAAGTGTTTTTCCTGTTTAGTAATTTAATTTAAATCTCTCTCTCTCTCTCTCTCCCCCACCCCTTTCATTTTTTCCTCTCCTCCCTCTCTCCATCTCCTTCCGTCATTTGTCTCCCTTTACTAAGGCTGGGTCCTTGTCACACTACTGTTCCTGCGTTCTGCCCCGCTGTGCTCCCCCACCCCTCCGTCTCTCATCCTCTACTATAGGACTGCTGCTACTGTGTTGACGCTACCACCGCTGTAGCTACTGCTGAAAAAAAAACCCTCAAGTTAGGATGAAACGCCGAAGATTAAAGAAGTCGCAACAAACAAAATCAAAACACTTTAACGACGCATGTCCGAGGCGCAGCAGCATTGCGTTCAAACACAAACACCCCCTTACCGTGTGCTGGGCTTGTTGCTTTCTTATTTCATTTACGGAAGTCGACCGGCTGTCATGAGAACAGCCTTCTGCTGACGACGGGATGAAAACGGGCAGCACAGACCCAGGACTGTCTCCACCGGCCAACTGAAGACGACGTCATGTGACTGGCAGACAACTTGTCCGCTGGTGGCGGCCTGCAGGCGGTTTGCTGAGGGCGGTACTTGTGCCGAGCGGCTGACGAGGTGCATGGCGGACAGATGACAGCCCAGCTGCCGGAATTTTAGAATGGCATCCACTAGACATATCAACAACACCGCCCAGACATCCTGCTGCAGCTAAATAAATCATACAGTCGCTTGCGCGCGCACATCAACCCACACAGGCATCCGCGCACGCACGCACGCGCGCACACACACATGTACGTACCCACGCACGCACGCATGCACCCACACACACACATGTACGTACGCACGCACACAATCCGATAAGCAGAGGAACACAAGCATGGCTACGCATGCAAATACACAGACGCGCGAGCACAAGGGGTCAGACACATGTACAGTTGTCTCACTAATTCGCTCTTTTTTTTCTTGGATTTCCCAGTACGTCTTATACTTAATTAAATGTCTGCTAAAATAGTATTACTATTTTTGTGTTGAGACGGAAACTAATGCATTGACACAGGAAAACCACCACCAAAGGTCTACTACCACAGACACCTAGAACAACAGAATTTAAATATAGCCTCTACAGGCAGAACATTTAGATTTATGTACGGAATACAATCGCCCCGTGAGCAGTAGTGTTTGAGATGGTCGGTCGGTCAGTTAGCTGACAGTCAGGCACCCAGAGAAAAAGGGATTCAGGTAGGTAGGTAGGTAGGTAGGGTCAGATTAACGATTAACGAATGGGGAAGACAAAAAGGCGGGATTAGAAATTTCCTGCTCTTTCGATACAAAAGAACAAATACACGTTCTCTGTTTCCTGCAAGACTAAGAACCATGGTTACCTATATTTTTCTTCTTAATTGGTGTTAATCCCACTGCGATATGGTAAGCGCTATAACCGTTTTTTTTCTGAAAAGAAATTGTCTCTGAGGATCTTTTCTCGGGAGAAATGGTGCGGACAGTTTGTCGTCTTCGCCGTCTGCGAAGCGTTGATATGTTCTCCCTGCGCTACATGAATATTGAGATGTCCTCAAAATTAAGATGGTCTGTTATTAGATGTCTTCATTTAGTATTTTCAGGAAACGGTCTAACAAGGCTATGGTTATTCCTCGGTCTCAGCTGCAGCTGCGTTGATATTTTGACTCGACCTAATGCTGGGCAGGAAAAGAACTGAATTCTTTAAATGTACACAGTTGCGGAGTATGTGAGGTGCAATTTAAATAACGAAAAAAAGGTAGAAAAAGCAAGTTAACGTTTTCTAAACTAGGTTAATATTACCTGAACACCTTTTGGGGTGTGGGTGGTGGGAGGTGAATAAAGGTGCACCCCGTTTTCTTCTCTACAAGTGCTTGAAAAGTGTAACTGTATAGAAGTATTATATATACAGATGTGAATAGATGTAGATGAAAAAACTTTGTGGAGATCTAAATATACTTTAAGAACCTCTCAGGCACTATATCGGTCAATCTGTGCTGTTTTGGTAACAGAAAAATATTTTGGTTACAGTTCTTTTAAGTATTAACATGGTATTGACATTCATGTACATTCAAAACGTTCATGTACATTCAAAACGTTCACACTAAAAGGGTGGGTATAATCTCGCATTACTGCCGAGAGTACAGTGAATGTATATTGTATGTATATGTATATTCATACGTATGCGCCTTATATGTACAGTGGATAGATGTGCATGTTCGTGTCTGCATTTGTATGTGCCATTTCATGTATTGTGCGCTGTTTGTACAGTTGCTTTATAGTTATTTTTGCTGCGTGCGAGTTTTGTATATACTGTGGATGTCTCTATGTACTTTCATGCTTGTGCGTTTGTGCGGACAGTGGATATAAGTGGACAGGGGCGTTTATTTGCATAGTAGATGCATATGTACGTTCATACGTGTATGCGTTTGTATGCACAGACGTGCACTTTCAAATGTGCTTGTTGGTTTGTATGTACAGTGCATATATCTGCACATTCATGCGGGTGTGCGTTTTGTATCAACAGTGGATATTTGCATGTTTATGGATGTGTGCATTTGTAAATATATTTGTTCGTATACGTTCGCGTCATTTGCCCAAGAAGTTAACTTCTTCGTTTCTCTGGGCTGTTTTCCGGAAAATCCCAGCTAGCAGTGCAGTAGGTTGATGTGAGGCTCGCAGCTTAGATCAAGTATGTCATGGGGCAAAGGTTTAAACGGAAATCTGTCGTTGTCACATCGTGTCGTGCTCTGTGTTATGTATCCAAGGTGTGCTGGATTTGTTGTTTTCCCGAGAGTCCCTCTGGCAAGATCTGGGGGTCCCATTCCAAAGACATTGGGTGGAGAAGAGAGTGGAACACGTTGGCGAAAAATCTTGAGTTTGTCAGCGATCAATGCCTGTGAATGTTAAGGGCTGGCTGACGCAGTTTGAAAGGTGACCTTGCGTATTTTTCTGGCATTTCAGTGAAATATGAAGGCCTTTCAGACGCATATTTTGTTCCGCAAGGTTGCAGCAGCTTTTGAAGACAGGCAGGCAGAGGTGCCACATCATCTTGATTAATTCCGCGACGGCAACAACATTCGGAACGACCACATCACCAGCTGCAGCATTCCCAGACGTGCTCGCGAGACTTCACGAGAAACGAGGAGAGTTTTCACAACACCGAGCCCATTTCTTACATTGCTTTCTCGGAGTCCAAAGGGACGTCACTCTCGGCAGATTCGGCTGAAGATTGTTTGCAAGTTCCGGTGGCGCGTGACTGACGCGGGTCACGCCCCAGGGGGCGCTGTCGGCGGAGGGTCGGGCCGCGGAGGAAGAGGTGGCCTTTGTGGTTCGTCTGGCTCTGGAATCGAACCCATACCCAGGGGATCGGCGAGTAGGTAGCGTGTTGTTTGTGTCGTCTGCCCATGGTGACTGAAAGAATTGGTCCTAAGTTCCTGTTGTCTTTTTAACCTTAAACTTCTCGACTTCTCGGTGCTTTAAAGAAAGACTTCCAAATTGCTGCTGACAGCTTTTGAAGTTTAATTGACTTTTGTTTTTTGCAAAATAGAAATAATAGACCTGCATAGAAATTAGCAGCATGGTTTTGCAACTGTTTTTGCGCGTAAACTTTTTAAAGTGAAATCTACAGATAAGATTGTGTGCATTATTTGTACTGTTCTTTCGTAGGTAAGAACGTTGACATGCATGCAATACTTTTGAATAGTTAAGTTTAAAGGCCAACGTAAAATTAACATCTGAAGTCAAAGACGTTTTTGTCACACAACTACAAGCAATTAAATCAACTGAATTTTAAATCCAAATTAACAAGAAAACGGTAATATACAGATAAATCTGGAACTCAAATTATGCAGTTTCTACTACTTATTTCCGTGACTAATTTCATGACGTTCTGACTACACAGGGGTTTCGTATTTCTCCATTTCTGTGCCTCGGAAGATATTGCCTTCACACTAGCACACGCTCGTTATCTAATCAAGAACGCCCTAATTGAATAGCTGGAATGAGAAGGCCAATCGAGAGTCTTCAGGAACTTTTTCTAATGATGCAGCTCCATCTTCTCTTCATCTGGTGTCACGAGAAGTCGCGCCTCGCACTTTTGCATTGGAAATAATCAAAATTCTCCAGTGATCTTGTGATCTTTAGACAATTGCATTCGCCGCTTATGCGTCGCGGGAGGGTCACAAGGAGGCCGAGCGACGGGGCTAAATAGACGGATAGGAAAGCCTGATTTCCGTTATGACGGCCTGCTGTTTGGAGCTGTGATCGAAGTTTACCATGTCGATGACTGTTATGAATATTTAGGGGGCATCGGAGAGGCGGGCCAGCAGAGAGGATGGCAGGCCAGAAAGACAAATGGCCAGTGCTGGTATTTTGAAAGGAGTGTAATGGCGTCTCTCACGGGTGTCTTTACTCGCGGCGCAGGGTAGCGCACATCTTCCACTCGAACAGCCCGCAAGATAATGTCTGGCTACAGGAGACAGCCCAACAGATTTCCTCTCCCGAGCATCCGAACAGAAATAAGAATCCGCGCACTTAAAACGAAAACAATAAAATACAGTCGAAAAAAAGTATTTTCCTTATTCGCACTAGTTTCCATCGTAAATTCGCTCTAAGACAGTGCTGTGTGTGAAGAGAGGTGTGCAGTTTATTTGGGTGATGAGCCTCGCTGCAAGTCTAAGGTCCCATGTCGGCTTTCTCGTGCCAGCGGGCTTTCGTGTACGGAAATCCTTCTAATGGGGCCTCCAGATCCCTTGGGGCCGGGCCCCCGGCATGATTTATCCTGCCTCTGTCATAAAACCGATTCGGGCGACAGTAAAACGGAGTAGATTTTTCATGCGAGAGGACAAGATCGCGCCGAATTTCTTGGCTAGCCCCGCGCTTCTGCAGTCATAACGGGATGAAAGTGCCAGCGCTTGAGAAATGGCAGTGAATCGCGGTGCCCGCCGCCTCTTTCACCTTACAGAGAATCCTGGCCGCCTGACGCTGTGGTCGGTCTTGCCATGCAGAAAGGGAGGGGGGTGGGGTAGGGGTGGGGACGAGGCGGAAGCAAGGGGGGGGGGGTCAGGGCACGAGAAAAGAAGGTTGACAAAACAAGAAAAGACGTTCTGGTGATAGTGGTACCGCTGTCAACAGAGGCCACGACTATGGCTGGCGTGCGGGAGAAGCAGATGCCAAGTGATCGATAGAAAGCTATCTGTAACATGCAGAAAGGTTAGCCCGAGCCAAGCAAACTGATGAATTCTGCGATCAGCCCACAATGGAGGCTGAACTTTTTCGGTGATGGCCTATGACTTGACCTTTTCGGGCCATTAGGCCGTCGTATTTCGCATGCATGTTCTGTTGAACGGGACAGCTGGAGGCTGGGTGCTGGGGGTGGGGGTGGGGGTGGGTGTTGACCCACGTTGGTCTCTCGGTGCGGAGTAAACATTTCACGAAACAGGCTTGAAACTGTCTCGGATCCTAGATTGGATTGTGAGACGGAGAGTGCTCTATTTTTTTTCATCGGCTTTTCATGATCGTTACAGAAACACCACGTTGGTGTCAGCGGGGTGAAAAAGAGCGTAAAAAATAGTGAAAACTGCGAAAATTGTTGAGTTCAAGAAAGCAGAGCGTCGCAAAGTCCGACCTGTCGCGTGACTCTGGGAAATACTTCCTGGTCAAGCAGTGGACGAAGCAGTGTTCGAGGACGGTAGACACATGCAGAGAGACAGGCAGGGGATCCAGAAGACAGGAAAACACTTTACGCTCAAAGACGAGGGGATCAAGAAGACAGGAAAACACTTTACGCCCAAAGACGAGCGGATCCAGAGGACAGGAAAACACTTTACGCCCAAAGACTAGCGGATCAAGAAGACAACAAACGCTCAGAAAGACGGGTAGCGGAACAAGAAAACAGACAGGAAGACAACAAGCGCTCAGAGAGACAGGCAGCGGAACAGGGAAACAGACAGGAAGACAACAAACGCTCAGAGAGACTGGAAGGGGAACAGGAAAACAGACAGGAAAACAACAAGCGCTTAGATAGACAGGCAGCGGGACAGGAAAACAGGAAGACAACAAGCGCTCAGACAGACAGGCAGCGGAACAGGAAATTAGAGACACACGATTTTTTTATATTATTATTCTAAACTGCGCGATTAGGCCACTTTGATCCTTGAAAACAGACACATACTTTGGTGCCTGTCACTGAGGAATTGATAATTATTTTACTTTTCAAGAAATCAACGTCATTCTGAAATATTTAAATTAATTATTTTAAAAATAGTGTTATGCTTCCTGACATAATGCTGTAAGTAACCGTTCTAACCAAAGTGCATTTTACAAACTGCATTTTGATGTTTATATGACTTCTTTTTTTCTTGCTTCTTTGGTCCTATTTTCTTTTCGAGTGTTGTTGAAGATCTACACTTAAAACACGAATAATTTCTAGAAAACTAAAAAGGGACCAACTTAATGTATGAAAATGGACCACACCAGGAGCAATTTTCTCTGGGCACAAGGGCGTACGTGCACTCTATATCGGTGTGACTATGTGTGTACTCAGACACAGAAGGCCGTTTCTGCGACTCTATTGATGAAATCTCTCGTCAGAGTCTTCCATCGGGTTAGAAATTTGCAAGCAGTAGCCTTGTTTGTACGTACGGCCGAAGTATACGTATTTACAAGTTACCGCGGCTGGTTAATGTGGTGCCATCTGGCACCGACTCGCGAGACACTGCATAGCTAATTCTCTGAAAACAAAGACGTTCCTTAGCGTTATGCTGCCCTCGTACGGGTCAGCAGAACTGTACACAAGCAGTGGCAGGAACTAATCCAGCTGTCGGCAGAAAGCTGTTCATTCTTTCCGACCGACAGATTTCCCCGTCAATACCTTTCTAACGGAACTACGTGTTTGTGCCGAAAAATTCATCCAGTTTTGAAGTGGCTGATTCATACTTCATTGCAGACAGTAGACTAATTCTTTTCACTTTTTCCCTCGGGATTAACCTCAGAACTTGTAAGATCGGAGTTAGGACGTGCTGCTGGAGAATTATGAGCTCGTCCGAGCAGCTCGCATCAGCTCATAGTGGGACATCACTCCAGAGCATATTCCGCTCCGGGTCTCTAGGAACCAGCCAGGTCTTGATTGCAACATAGGAGCGTCTGCCCCTACAGTCAACACACAGCGGGATGGGGCCATGGGTAGGTGCACTGGGAGTACATAGTAGGATGGATTCAATGGGCTCCGAACGATTGTGATATGAAGCTGACGGAAATCACTCACAAACGCTCTATATCGTCTTTCAATGGTGACGACGACGACGATGATGATAATGATGAAATGGGAGGGAGGGGGAAGAGACGATGCCGACCCTGCGTGACTAACCTTAGGTCACTTCTAGAGAACTACTTACATTTGGTGTCCACCAACACTCCCCGCAAACACCACCGAGCTGGTCATAGAAGCTGAACAGTTACCACAAAAATTACTGGGAAGGGGATTATTTAATATACAGGATATGCGCTTAATATTATCGAACGGCAGGGGTTGATGCTGAAGTCAGAGTACAAACAAGTCTTGGCCGAAAATATGGGCTTATACGTTAGAGGAAACAAAAGTTTGTCTTGTATAAAGTTTTTCTTAACCGGACGAATGTGTGTTCCAGTTCCCAAACCTGTGGTTAAAAAGGACCTTTAAATGACGAACGGACTATCCGGAGTATGTTTTTATGACGAAACTTAATGTATATTCCACCTATTGGGGTTATCTAGTAAGAGGGCAAGCAGTGTAAGTAACAATTGCAAGTAAGGAATAAAACAGTGTAACAAATGCAAGTAAGGAATGAAAACACTGTAAGTAAAAAAAAGTGCAAGTTAGAAAGTAAACAGTGTAAGTAACAAATGCGAGTATTGAATAAAACAGTGTAACAAATGCGAGTAAGGAATTAAACAGTGTGAGTAAAAAAATTGATAGTAAGAAAGTAAACACTGTAAGTAACAAATGCAAGTAATTAATAAAACAGTGTAACAAATGCAAGTAAATATAAAACAGTGTGTCAGTAACAAGTGCACGTAAAGAATAAAACAGTGTAAGTAACAAACGCAAGTAAGGAATAAGACAATGTAAGTAACGAGTGCACGTACGGAATAAAACAGTGTAAGTAACAAGTGCACACAAGGAATAAAACTGTCACAAGTGCAAGTAAGGAAGAACCTGATGTAGGTAACAAGTGCAAATATGAAAGTAAACAGTGTAAGTAACAAATGCAAGTAAGGAATAAAACAGTGTGTCAGTAACAAATTATGGAATAAAACAGTGTAAGTGTCAGTAACAAATGCACGTATGGAATAAAACAATGTAAGTAACGAGTGCACGTAAGGAATAAAACTGTCACAAGTGCAAGTAAGGAAGAACACGGTGTAAGTAACAAGTGCAAGTATGAAGTAAACAGTGCAAGTAATAAGTGCAAGTAAAGAAATAACAGTTTAAGTAAGAAGTGCACGTAAGGAAGAAGTTTGAGAGTGGGTCTGACAACACCCACTGCTGGACATTAGACTGCCAGCGGTCGCACGACAGCAGTCAGCGCAAGACAAACGAGTGCTCTGCTCTTGTGCATACCGAACAACCTGTGCGTGTCTGCACACCCAACTTGCATTCAATTATTAGGCGCGTGCTAGTCGTGCGCTGACAGCTCTCTTCTCACCCCTCTCCCTGCCCCCCACCTGTCTTCTCGGTCTGTGTCTATTCCACCACCACCACCTCCACCACCCTCAACTCGCCCTCATCGCGTCTTCTGACGTCATGATCTGGCCACACCCTCCTCTCCGATCTTCGTCTGCCTCATGAATATTGAGAAGCCAAGGTGTTACCAGCGACATTACGCCCCTGTGCAGTGTAACCCACGTGCTGGCAGCCAGGGTGGGCACAGAGGATGCAAACATTTGGCCACTTACATTGCGTATCTTTATGTTGTGGCGCGTGGCAGACAAAATTGGTAGCATATACTCAGTGTCTCCTAATGCTCGAGAGTAAGAAAGAGGTTATTAGAGAAATAAACTTTTTCGGTAAGCCATTAACTCCCTGCAGAGTTTTGCGCTAGGTTTCTGTCTCACCCTCTCTCACCAGGCGATCAAGGGCGTTCGCTTACACTCACCTTCCACCACACGATGAACACGAGACACGAGAGATACGCAGTTTTACTAAGAAAGGACCTCGACTTCTTTAATTTAACCTTTTAACCTTATCACACAGTCTCTGTTTCACTCTTTCACCACTGTTAGTCTCGTCTATCCATTCGGTCCTCAATCCACGCTCTCATATCATAATTTGTATCACCATTAACCATCAGCAAACACACATATTATTATACGGATGTACCCGCTGTCATCAGCATATACGGCATACGGGTCTCTCTAAAAACTAAATTAAGAGAATAAATCAATCAACCAATCGCACAATGACGTACGTGTCGTTTCAACACCCTGAACTCATCGTTGTTTATCACAGTCTGTGTATGTCGCTATTGCAACACAGTCAGTTCATCGTGACTATTAACCGTTATACAAATATTTCGACAATATCAGTTCACTATCATCTGTTTACATACGTGTTCGACACTGTCAGTTCACATCTGTTTACATACGTGTTCGACACTGTCAATTCACACTTATCATCTGTTTACATACGTGTTCGACACTGTCAATTCACCCTTATCATCTGTTTACATACGTGTTCGACACTGTCAATTCACACTTATCATCTGTTTACATACGCGTTCGACACTGTCAGTTCATCGCCATTATCACCGTTACCTATGTGTTGTCAACACTATCAGTCCATCACAATTATCGCCGTTTATATGCGTTTGCAACACTATCAGCTTAGAACAATTGCCATCAGTTCACGGTTCTGTCACTGTATGGTGAGTCCGTGAATTTGCTTGCCCATCCACGTCCAATAAAGCTGCAACCATCACACTAGTCAAACACCTGACTTGTATTCAGACGTGTGAAACGTCACTCTAGCGTTAGTCGCAGCAGTGCATATGATCCCCCTGGTCACAGCTAGCCCCGAATGCTGTCATCAAAGACACCGCATCACATCATTCTTGCCTCGTTACAGTTGCCCCCTTCTTAAGGGAAGGTTCACATCGCTCGTGGTACACGTCGGAGTTGTCCAATGTTTTACCACGTGAAGAAACACTAGCATCAATCCAGAATCCCTACACAACATTAATGCGGTGTTCAATTCTATTTACACGTACCCTTTGTACGACAATCAGCAGAAAAAAAACAAGTTTTCTATTCCTACCTGCCGACTCGGCAACACAAACGCACTTCGGGTTTACGCGGGCATGTCGCGACCGTCCTTCCTCGGCTACCTATTTCACTTCTAGGTCTCCACCGATCATGTCACACAGACAAGAAAGAACAGTACTGTCGTCTGCTACGCCTCTGCTCTCGCCGCGTAATCTCCTCTCAAACTAATGTCGCCTTGTCATAGCGACTACTACACTCAGTCGTCTTGTCATCGTACTCAGTCGCCTTGTCATAGTACTCAGTCGTCTTGTCATAGCGACTACTACACTCAGTCGTCTTGTCATCGTACTCAGTCGTCTTGTCATAGCGACTACTACACTCAGTCGCCTTGTCATAGTACTCAGTCGTCTTGTCATCGTACTCAGTCGTCTTGTCATCGTACTCAGTCGTCTTGTCATAGTATTCAGTCGTGCCGACAAGCACTCAGTCCCTACGACATCGTCGCTCGATTTGTCGCTCACTGTCAAGGTCACTTTTCAGTGTTCATTCATCCCACGTCACTGGTCCCTGACAGTTATACACATAATATTATCCTTAATATTATTGACGTCCAAGGTTAACACCCATCATCCTCCTCTACCCCAGTGGACGGATGCATTCTGGTCCTCTTCTACAGATAGCCCCGCCACTGCTGGTATTACTGTTGTAGTTACTATTATACTAAAGTTTACATTAATACTGCCACTGCTGGTATTACGGTTGTAGTTACTATTATACTATAGTTTACATTAATACTGCCAGTGCTGGTATTACTGTTGTAGTTACTATTATACTAAAGTTTACATTAATACTGCCACTGCTGGTATTACGGTTGTAGTTACTATTATA
>SMGT01012707.1:0-44451 GCA_004794575.1 Lanistes nyassanus
CAGCTACGTAATCTTCCCTGAACAACTAACGCACACCTGGTCAGCCTGACACTTTCACTAATCCCACCCCAGCAGCCCCAGGGTAATTAACACCTTGCCCCTCGCTTTTAGGGCCAGTACCCCCGATCATAAGTGTAAACAGGGAACTAATCCTGGGCTGGTGATGACGTGAGCGGCTAGATGCCGGCTTGAACAAGGGGATAATAGACCTTAATTAGGGCCTGAGAGTCGAGGATGGTTCACACCTGGAATCTATGGTGCAATCTCCTTGACCCACCAGACCCCAACACGTGACATAGTGTTGTAGCGAAGTGCCAGTAAACCGTGGGGTGGCGGAGCACGTAGGGCGGCAGCAGCAGTGGCGGCCCTAAATAAAGTACGCAGAGGGCGTGGAAGAAAACCCTGCCTTTGTTTTGAAGGAGAGAGAGAGAGGAAAGTTGCGAAGCGAACCCGCTTCATCACACTATCCAAAGAAAGCTTAGAGCTAACAGAACGAGAGGATGTTAGTTGTTAGTATCTGCGCTATCCTAAAAGAAGATACACCCGTATAAAGAGAACGAGCATAGCACAACGCACTATAAAGGATGGCACAGCACATCACTGCTAGAGTTCGCTGAATGTCGTATGAAGGGTCCATGATGGCACTCAGCGTGTTATCTGATACCCCGCGCGAGCGGTCGTTCTGGCTGTGATTGGTGGTCAAGCCGTCTCCATGACGACTACGTCCATCACAGTAGGTTGGAAACAGTTCGGTATGAGAATCGGGGTAGAGCTTGCTATTTATAGCTGGAGCTCCCCTCAGCCGACTCTGGGTAGACACAGACTGGCAGGGACACCAGTGTAGGTCAGCTACTTCTAGAGGCCAACGGAAAGATCAAACTTCCCGTCTTTAAATACTGCTTCAACCCACTTGCTTCTAAAGTCGGCGGGGGTGGGGTGGAGGCACCCATCCAAGTTTACAGGTTCGAATCTATCGGTGGCCAAGACTTGTATCCTGGAGTTAAAACGTTGGGCAGGATAGCCCACCTACACTAAACTGCCTCTTATAACACTACAGCTGTACGTTTGTTGGATGATACAGTGGACAGCTTAGTAACAGGGGGCCATTCCATTACCCCTAGCTATAGCCCTTTCTTGTCCAGGCGCAAACCCACAGCGGCTGGTGGACCCATCTAGGTCAGCTACCGGTCATGCAGTCACGTTGACCCGTTAGGCCCCTCCCGGCAATTTACGGCCCGGCTAACTTAGTGTTTCCGCAGACTTGATAAGAATATCGCAGCCCAACAGGTAGTCGCATCATTGCAAGAGTAACAATTATATTAATATAATTAGGCCATGATGCAGCATGCAGAACCGTGGACTAGTTTTCCGGACCAAAGGGAAGCAGATAAGCAAAATGAGACATTCCACAACTTCCCAAAGGTAACAGGGTGCACCGACATCACACATATCAAGATTCAAGGTCCAAAAGTAAACGAACCTAAATTCGTCAACAGGAAAAATTATCATTCGTTGAATGTTCAGATAAAGCACTTTCATATTCTTACACCACGTCGTAATGTTTTATCTTCTCACACAAAAAAAGCACCAGAGTTTCGACAGATTGAGATATTCTTAATTTTACATCGCTGCAATAATTGATAATTATCCCCACAGCACGCATGAACGCAGGCAAACGTTTACACCTGTTTATGCGCACCGTCCGATTTCTTCCTGTGTTTTCACAGGTAGCAAGGATAAGCAAGTCAATGTTACTGTTTTTATATATATATGTGTGTGTGTGTCATTCTAGTAAGCGGCATGTTTTCAATTTTACCCCATCACAGTAAAGAACACCACAAAACTTTGAATGGAATTTTTTAAACATATGCTAATAACGTTAAATTGATAACTCCAACAAAGATACTGGCAGCGCTCACACATAGCCGTATGCAGACGCCTGTGCCCTAAAGGGAGCTTACCGTACCTAAACACGTAGCAAAGAGAGGGCCGAAAGAAAGGAAGTTGGCAGATCCTCAAAAATAGATCTGCCCGCCCTTTCTTTATAACGGCGCTATTCTTCACACAGCTAGCCCTCGGTGCACAACGTGTGCATACAGAGAATCCATGTTAATGAAGTCAACCCGCTCACTAAGCGTGTGTCGACAACTAGGATTCAACGACGAACACAACATATGACAAATACATGGAATCCTCAGAGTGCAAATTATAATTAATAAACAACAAATGAGGACAGAGCGCTTAAATTATCGGGCAGATCTTTTTTTGAGGATCTGCCAAGTTCCTTTCTTTCGGCCCTCTCTTTGCTACGTGTTTAGGTACGGTAAGCTCCCTTTAGGGCACAGGCGTCTGCATACGGCTATATGTGAGCGCTGCCAGTATCTTTGTTGGAGTTATCTTTCGATAATTTAAGCGCTCTGTCCTCATTTGTTGTTTATTAACGTTACATTGCTTTGGAGAGAAATATCTTGGAGTAATCTTTGATGGTAATATCTTTTCTTACCCACACCTCAAATGATATAATCAATAAATAAACAAATTGCTGTAGAAGTCGACTGTCGGGTTTATTAGTGACTATATATTAACAGTTGTACGCGCTAAACACACAGACCTTTTACACCTCTTTATGCGTGTCGCAATCCGGAACTGCTTGTTAGGGTCTTGGAACATGCGCAGGGATTCTGCCTGGCCCGACTATCTAGGTCGCATTGTTAAAAATAGACAGCCTGATAGCTGAAGTTCGGTCTGTGGGCGCAACGTGACTAGCGAGGGTCGCGCGCCCATGACGGCCGGTGAGCTGCTAGCACGTGCTACCCCCCGCCCCCACCTTTTTCTTTTTATCCACGTGCCTTGTCTGCGGACTAGGGGACTAGAGGTGTTTTCGTTCGACTGATTATAGCCCTCTGTTTTGAGCTAATTGCCACGTGCTGTTGTCCTGCACGAAGCTGCTCACAAGCATTCAAAATGCCCGCAAGCACATGTACACATACATTGAGCATACATACCTGAGTCTGTGTGCAGGTGTCCATCCACAAAACGCAGACCGCACTTCTTCTGCTTCGGCGATGTCTTTTCTCGCTGGTTAATTCTACTTCGGACAATCCATTTCTGTTCTGTTTTCTGGCTACTCGATTTCTTTGCAACGTTGATCCGTTTAGCTGACAAACTTCAGAAAAAAGTAAACAACAACGTTGAAGCGTCTGGGTTTTGTAGCGCTGCTAACCTTTTTGTCGACAGATTTCTGGGTCTGGGACAGGAAAAGGGAAACATGAATTTAAGAGTGTTCGTGAGAAGACGTGCGTATCCGGGGAAGTTCTGGGAATTAGTGACAAACTAAATCTTCGACTACGATAATTACACAAGCAGAAACTTCAGAAGGAACTTGCTCGCCTTCGGTGAGAATGTCAATACCAAGAATAAAGTTACGGCAAACTAGATCTCTCGTTACGCTTCCACAGGTCCATATTCACACGCACGCACGGTTACACGCCTAATCTTACTGACTCACCGCTCCACTCTCTTCCCCCTCCTCCCACACACACACATAAAACATCTTGTTCCTTGTTTTTTGTCTGCTCACGCCAGCAACAGGTAGTTTCGGAATCACAGGTACACCTGCTCCTGCGGAACACGCAGTTAGTGAAAACAGAAGTTACGCATGGACTTCATAACCTTGAACAACAAGACAGATTTCTCAACATCCCCAGATCTGAATGCTTATGTCCAAAATGCAGTGCTAATAACACTGGGAAAGAATATCATTATATTTTTTGTAATTTTTGAAACCTGTAAGTTCATCCCAAAATTTGGTTACACTAAGCCAACTGCCTTCACTTGCCTTAGCCTTGGTTTGGAACGATCGCGCGCAGAGAGAGAGAGAACGCACAGTCACATACAGAGAGATCTATGAAAAGAGATGGGGAAGAACAGTGAATGAGGAAGTGAGCGAGGGAAGGAGGGAGTGACTGAGGGTGAGCGAGTGAGTGATTGAGTAGGTGGGGTAGGTGGGGTGGGGTTTGGTGGTGTTGGGTGGGTGTTCAGGAGGAAATGGGTAAGCGGGCGAGAAAACCCATCCTCCTCTAAAACGAAAAAAAAAAAATGCTGTGTATGCCGCGTAGATCGAACAGCGCTGTCCTACGCAGCAGGAACTGTATAACCTTACTGACAATGCACTCACCGGCTATCCATTTCGTAACCGCTCGACAAGGAAGGAAATCTTGCTCGACTATGTCCGCCGACAAGGATGCATGCTTCTGCAGCATCCGGATTCTTTCGTATCTGCTTTTTCCTCGTATCGCTGCTCGTCCCGTTCGCACTGACCGATTTGTCTTTGAGCTCAACTTGTAACATTTTCTTTACTGAAAATTTGAGGAAAACATTCACTAAAGGACCACTTCGATATTCCCTCCGGGTTTTGATACGTGTAACAGTCAATGGGCGAAACTGTGCGCATAAATGTGTTACAGAGGTGAGGAGTTGAATCCCTTATATAATGTAAAGAATTTTAAAACTAAGTTTGCTTTATCGAGGAAACAGGCTTCTTAAACTATATTAAGTTTATAATGATGAGGAGTTTACGGTTGCATCTGCACTCCTCCAACCACACATTATATTGTTTCCTTGCTTCTCTTAGAATCTAAGACTATCCACATAAAACTTCACATAAAGCACAGTACGTGTGCCATAAACATGGCGTCAAGTGATCACAGCTAATGGGCAAAATGGTGCAAAAGAAAAACATTTTTGATTTTTCACCACCAACAAAAACGGAGGGGGGAGGGGATACACTGCAGCAACTTACTCGAAAGAGCTGCACAGAGTTTTATTTAAAAGGAGCGTTATATTTCTGCTGGGATTTCAGTACCAGCTAGGAGTTTGCAGACAATAAACGTGTCTGTGTCAAGAAGAACCCCCCCCCTCTATATACTGCATAAAAAATAGTGGAAATCGGTATTAACTCAAGACATACGCAACGCAAATTCTTTTACGTGATCGCACAATTTCGGATAATGATGGCACTGAGACATACAGACATTCTAGGCGAGCTGCACAGTGTTAAGCCATCAGTGTGAATAGCGCTACTGTGAAGAAACTGTCGACTCGGATCACACACACACACACACAAGCGCGCGCACGCACACGCACACGCACACGCACACGCACACTCTCACACACACACACACAACAAAAGTAAATTTGCCTTTCACTTATTATAGAGATCTAAGAGTGTCTAAGTGGCACTTTAGAAATCAAGATCAAGTATGGCGGCAAATTTTAATGTCTTTGATCCTTCCTGGTTACGTGGTCATCGATCACTCAACCAGAGCAGCCTTCCATAATTGTCACGTAACAAGATAACGCAGTCTGTCTGTCTGTCTGCTTGCCTGTCTGTCTACCTGTCTGTCTCTGTCTGCCTGTCTGTCTGTCTGCCTGTCGGTCGGTCGGTCGGTCGGTCGGTCGGTCGGTCGGTCGGTCGGTCGGTCGGTCGGTCGGTTGGTCGGTCGGTCGGTCGTCGTCCGTATTTCTTCTAATGGTGATCAAGTGCAGTACCTTTCGACATCGAATGACAGATCAAGTTTGCTCATATTTCACGCTAAGAGCTGTCTCCACTTCTCTCAAATTTTGTTCGTTAACGCTGCCTTCAGTATCCGGTTTGGTTTTGTATGTAGCCTCCATCTTACCCACTCTCACCCATGTCGCTATCGTCCTGAAAATGTCAGGGGAATTTTAAAAAAATATTTATCTCGTTTCCGTGACGTCAGACGTAGACGACCTGTGGCAAAAGATTAGAATGAGGCCGAACCTGAGGCAAAAAACGCGTAGCTGATAACAACCACCGAAAAAAACCCACCCCTTTTTTGAAGACAAGTCTGTCGCCCTTAGTCAAGTACCCTGAACTCCCAATCACGAAATTAAAGCCACGAATGATAAACTGCGGACATACGTCTTTGTTCTTATCGCAGAGAATAACTCACTCCGCTCCTGTCGAGTGCCCGAGGAATTCCTGTCTGACATGAGCTTACTTGCCCGACCTTCCGAACCTCTCGTCCGGGAGTCGATGCGCTGGAGAGCTTGGCTAGCCAACAGGACTTCGCCTTCGTTGAGCGATCCAGTCCACAAAAGGGAAGCAGGTTCATGGTGCACCACTCCTCTACTGGGGTCAGCATCTAAAAATCGAAATCGAAGGTAAATGACGCAGTCGAATCTGCACGGAGCTCGTCAAGGTGACTAAAGACAGCAGAGTTTCGGCCCAGGAGCGGACATTGGACTGCAGAAATATTTTTATCCTCGGCACAGTTCGTGGACTCACAAGGTTCTTTCTTATTTATTGTGCTAGTAATGAGTGGAATGGCAAGGAGAGAGAGAGGCAGGGGAGACAATCTGTGGTCCGACCTTAGACTGGAGTGAAGGATAGTGCTTTGTGAGCCCCACCTTTGAAAACCTAAAGTCACAGGTAGGAATTAACAGTTTTGGATTTTCCGTAATTTTTTACAAATCAGAACTCTTCATGCTGTGATAAAATGGAAAACGTGAGGACTGGGTTTTGCTGTTTCTTTTAATGTACGTCAATGTAACACAGGTTTGACGATCTTGTCAGGACTCAGGACAGACAAATCAGGCTTACTTGTCAGATGCAGCGATATTATACTGAAAACCAAAAGAAACGCAAACTGAAGGAGTTGATGATTTCATTTGAATTTTTTCGTTTTCATTCAAACTGGTTTGAATCGATCAATGTTCGAGAAAATCAGTACAGTGAGTCTTTGCACAGCGTGTGTTCATCTGTCATGCTGAGAAAGCGTTCAGAATGTCCCAAACGTCCGAATTCAGAGTCCAAAGTCAGTAACGGGTGTGTCCGCCATTGCCGTCGACAACGGCCTGGCATCTGGCGGGAATGGAGCCCACCAGATGGTTCACCACCACCACAGGCATGTTTGCGCAGATCTGCCTGAGGGCCTGTTCCAGCTGGCGAGCTGTTGTCGGCCTCGGCTGGACAGGGTTCAGCTCTTTCTGCAGATGGCCCCATAGGGGCTCGATTGGAATGAGCTGTGGGCTCATGGAGGGCCAAGGCATCACCCGAACGTTGGCTCCCGACAGTGCTTCGGGTCGTCTCTGCGGTAAGGAGGAACGGTTGGCATAGGTGGTCGCAGTAGATCTGCCTGTCCTGTCGTGCATCCGTGACAAGAGATTGTCCGCTTCTAACTCCATCCCGAGTGCTGCCAGTGGCTTGAAAGCGAGCCCACAAACGACAGATTGTGGAGAGTGCCACACCCTGTGCAACGACGCTTGGGCGGTTTCCAGCCTGCAGTCGTCTGATGGCCCTTTCCCGATCTGTAGCGTTCAGTCTTGACATTCTTCTGCTGCTGACAGGTGGTCTGTCTGGGAGCGTACAAGCATCGGCTTTTATTGGTATTGAGGGGGGGGGTGCCCTCTGTTCGCATAAAACGTTCTAGTCTTGCTGCTTTTGTTCACGGTGCACAAGCGAAAACCACTGTCCGACTTTAGAGCGCCAGAAGCGACACATTTTTTTGCTCCTGGCATGTCATTATCAAGGTCTAAACTCAACAGACCATGCGACCTCATGTCAACCTAATTTCCTTTGCTATTATTGTACCCGAATGCATGAAATTTGACTACACCTTGCCCGTGTGTCAATGTGCGTTTCTTTTGGTTTCGAGTATATTTTGTTACAGTCGGCGATGTCATCTGGCTACTTTATTTGGTGACCAAGGATTGTTTCCTGGAGTTGTGAATTTTCCATTCGACCATCACTCGTACGCTAAACTGTCTCTACGCACTGGGCATCTTAGTGCAGCTATCAGTATGGGGGGGGGAGAGGGGGTGTCAGTGCATAGATTAGTGATCTATCGCTTAGTGTGAAATCATTGCGAAGTGAAACCACTGTTCCTGTAAAAAATCACATACCTTCCGAATACTATATTATCGGCAGGTTGAACATTATGATTAAGAAGGGGTCGATATAACTTTCCTGTAGCCTCCCTCATTACTAGAATTACTTTTTCGTAAGCTAATTTTGTTTCTTAACCCTGATGAATTTATCAAACATTCGGTGAATTAATACCAGTCGTGCAACTTTGTTAAAATCCTCGACGACTTTAAGCCCCAAATACGCAAATGGCTAGTAATCCTCTGAAGATCAGTTTGGGGTATATTAACAGTAATACTAATTTTTCCTTACAATCCTTAGGGTGTCTGTGGATACCGATAACACGAGAGAAAAAGAACAAATTATTGAAAAGGTCAGACATCGTTTTCACTATGGACTTAAAACATGGAAAATGCACGAAAAAACTTTTGGAAACATTTCCTCATTGTTTCCTGCCCACACCTTGACAGAACTGAGCGTTCTGTGGCGAGCACATCCTGCCCTGCTTTGTTTGGTTTTTTTTTATCTCATCCTATCGTCGCCGACTTGGAAAAACGGCTCTGCAGCTATCTTCATATCGCAGCAGATCATTCACTGCAGCTATCTGCACGCAGTAGCAGATAGTAGATGGCTGCCACACTGCTGGGGTGGCGCTGAAAACACGAAGGTTTCTAAGTCATGTGTCCCGCATGGGCGGGCCTTAAGATCACTGGCGCCAAGATAACCTGCGGCGGGTGCAACCAGTCTTCGTTATCTGCCCTTTTTGGTCATGAACGGTGGAAAGGCCAGTTCGTCGTGTGTATTTTATGTGAACCTTTACGAAGACAGAAGAGACACGATGCTCATGCAACTGAACCCTGGAGACGTTTCTGATACAGCAAGAACTAAAGAGAGCAACTCTGCAAAAAGCGGGCAATTTCTGGGAAATAATTTGCTTTCTGTGTTTGGATGGAGGAGGATAGAGTTTGGCTGGGGGTGGGTTGGTTTGGGGCGCAGTACAGATATCTCGATAGTAATCTTTGATTATTCTCTTCTTGTATCAGCTAAAGGAATCACGTAAGATTGTAGCCTTTGCTTGTCCATGCTTTTCCTTTGTTAAAATAACATGTTGTGCAGCCAGTGGATGACTGTACTGTAGCCGTGGTTTACCGTCCTTCCTTTGCTAAAATCATATTTGCTATGCAACCGTTACAGGGACACGCTCTAGCCATTCCTTGTGGCCATTCTCATGTTAAAATCACATGTAACGCGTAGCCGTTACAGAGGTTTTATGTGCACATCGTCCATGGCCTTTCCCGTGTCAGAACCACACTTTGCTGGTACCCGGTGAACGCTGTCCATCCTGTCAAGACGTTAACCTTGAGGATCGCTGTTTGCGTCAGGGCTGCGTAGCCTGATGATCGCTTTATGTGTTTCAGGGCCAAGGTAGCCTCTAGATGCTGATGCTCCCTTCTCTCCACAATGATGAACACTAGCGCAGCAGCAGTTTGGCTGGTTGTGGTCGTCGCACTCACACCAATTTCGCTTGCATCTACGACCACATTATCAACACAAACGACGTCAACAACGACGTCAACAGCATCATCATCATCATCAGCAGCAGCAACAACAACAACAACAACGACGACGACGACACCGACAACAGCAATACCGAAAACAACAATAATAATAACCACTACGATATCATCACCAGGGATATCACCATCACAAAATCAAATGACAGCTTCACCTACACAAATTGCGTCGACTCCGGACCTTTCAGCGGGTAACCCTCCTTTAAACTACTTTTGAATTAATGTGTACAACCTTTACTAAATTAATTTTGAAATGAGCAGTTAGATCCAAGACATGAAGGTGCGTTTGTGTATGAGACGGGTTTGCACAAAGGAAATGACGCACGAAAGAACGTGGAAGACAATGAAAGGGCAAATGAATGTGAGGAATTGCCTGGGTAATCTAAAGGCCAGTATCCCGAGAGCAAAAGAAAAGTTTTGTCCCTAAATTATGATGTTTGTGAGCTGCATAGGTGCGTGTTTCGTAAAAGACGCATTGTAACAGCTATCCACAGACTTGTATACAAGTCAGTGAGCTATCTCCACGCGTTCCAAGGAAAGGGCTTAGAAAGAAAGAAAGAAAGAAAGAAAGAAAGAAAGAAAGAAAGAAAGAAAGAAAGAAAGAAAGAAAGAAAGAAAGAAAGAAAGAAAGGGAATGAGGAAGGGAGAGAATAGATGCATATAAAATATTTTTCGTGTCACCGGCCAGTCACAGGGAGGGTACATATGTAAAATAACATTGATAAAAGAAGAAAAGGGTACTGGAAAATATTTAGCATTAATTGAAAAAGTAAAATAACATTTGGTGATAAAAAGAAAAATAAACAATATGAAAGAAACATTTGGAAAATGAACTGTAAAAGATCTTTACCTTTGCGTTGGAGACCTTCTTTAGTCTTTTCTAGAGAGAGAGATACTAGATAACGATACAAAATACATCGAATCTGTCACTTGAATAGACATGATTATTTCAGTCCTGCCATCGACAGTCGATAATTCTGTCCTTAAAGCAAGCCGTTCAAGTGCTGATACCTGAGACACCTTGTTGCACCCAGAATAGTTGTGGCCCAAGTGGTTTTTTGCCATTGCATCGCGAAACTGCTGTTCGCATTCAGAGTTCCATACAAATTTATGTAAAACGTATATCCTCACATCCTCAATGTTTATAAGTTTATTTGCTTTCTGGTGGTACAAATATAATTCAAAATGGAAGGAAAGACAGAATGAGAGAGAGAGAGAGAGAATAAATGATGGCGAAAGGAGATGGAGTCATGAAGAACGATTGCGGCTTCTAGTTTGGGCAACAAAAAATGCACAAGTACAAGATTGCGAAGAAGTTTGGCGGGACAAGTCATGTTAACATTCTGACTAGTGTACAAATTGTTTTCCGGCGAATACTTAAAGACCGTTTGTACGTTTTGTCAGGAAGTTCTCCACAACCTCCAGACAGTCCAACTACCACAACCACGACGACACCTGCTGACGAAGGTACTCCAGATAATTCCGTGACGGCCGGTCAAAGTCAAAGTCTGAACGAAAAGTCCCAGATCGCCATCATCGTCTTCGTGGTGCTCGGGGCGTCTGCTCTCATCGTGGTTTTCGTCGCCGTCGTCAGCATGCGCCTGAATAGGGCTAAGGACAAGCCGCGCCCCACCATGCAGATGGAGATGAGCGACATGAACGGCTATCCCAGCATGCCCGTCAACTACATGCCGTCGTCCAACCACGGTAGCCTCATTTCCGGAAGCAACGCTTCCGGGTCACGGGCTACGGGGTCACGGGCTACTGTGTCACTGTCTGTCGAACCCTTAGTGATCAATTAAGTGGAGTCGTTTGATGGAGCTTCGTGAAAATCTGTGCCTTTTCAGCTCTCAGATTCGTTTGCTTGGAGTATGAGGTTGTGGCGCTTCACCAGCGCCTGACTGTCTGGGGTTTGGGACCAGCACAGTCTGACAACAGCACTAACCACAAATCCTGCTAAACAGATGGCGGACGTGCTTGGATGTGACACCCTCACTAAACGTACTGCAAGGCATTTCCTTGACATGTACTCAGCATGTGACGTCAGTGTTTGATCTCGACGCAGCACTTTAAAGGCGTAACGCGAAAGTTGACGGGTGGGGCCTCTGTCCTTGAACGATAGAAAGTGTACCCGTGCGTAATGTATGTTTTTTGGTAAATGCAAGCTGTTTACTCGTGGAATGAGGATGTTTATTAAGAATGGAGTTGATACATAACCTGTGACATGATAGCACGGTGGTGGAATGTTTTATTTAAAACGCATTACTGTATTTATTATTTGCTGAGCTCCCAGGCTGTTCACATGTAACAAGTGCACACGGGGAATTAAGTTTCCAAAGTTATTCGAATTCAAGCCATGACAGAATAAAACGTTGAGAGGGCTAGAGACGATAAGAAAAACAAACGCGCAAGCTCGAACATGAACGCATGCACGACTGCACACAGGCATGCAAACAAATCTTCCACTCTCCTAAACTGAGATCAAACGTAAGACATTGCAAGAAATTTAAAAAAACCCAAACAATATATTGTTTAAAATCCTTTTTATATGCACGCAGTAGTTCTTAAACCCGTTTACACCTATACACAGGAATGCAGAGATACTCGACTGTGATAAAGCCAGGCATTGAGACTTGGAAACCTTTTCCAGATTAAACAAAAAATTTCTACACTACCTATACATCCCCAGATAGAGATAGTTATTGCATTCAGTTTTTGCTACGCTACCCAGAAATCGCCAGAAGACGAGACACCCAAGAGAGAAGAACCGAGCCCTTCCCCTGGTCGACCCAGCTGGGAATAAATAGCTGACCCCAAGGGTCAGAGTAGACAAGGCAGTGAGGGAGGAATAGGCACCACCCCACCCTCGCGATACTGGTCTACAGAAAAATGGGTTCTCATAAGACCCCACTTCCCTAATTTACAGGAAAGCCTTTGCTTTCAAAACGCTGAACCTGGCCGACCTTGATCTGACTTCTCTGTGCCCTCTGCGGGACTTGGTTGTCATGCTTTAGTTTCTGTAAGGGCAGTTGCTGGCGCTTTGGAGAGGGTTTTACAACCACTTTAGAAAGTTTTGTTTAAAAAAAAGTGGTCGCCGGCAAGGGATGTCGCTAGTGTTTTCCAATAGGAGTCATTTTTTTTATTGAGTTCGTTCCATTAGACCACACGATACACTTCTAAACTGTACTCTCGAAACCAAGCGATCTTGTTTAGTACTTAGGGAGACAATCGCGCCCGTCATTTTGCTGTATTCACGTGGATACCTTTTTTCAAAGCAGCCTTTTACACAGAATTCACAGTGGATGGATTTCAGCTAGGAATCATTTTAATCTTTTAAAACTTTTTTTCAGCCTGTATTGGAATTATGTTGTAATTACTGATATTTTTCTAAATTTTTCTTATAAGATACATAGAGACCAGGAGAAGTCATGACATTCTTTCATGCAACACAACCGTCTAGGCGCGTAAAATGCATACAGTGCACTGACTCTAACATTAAGTAGTAAGTACTGTTTAACAGTTTTCAGTAACATTTTATAATTATTTTGATGTTCTAAAATTGATCTTTGGTAATACGTAATGTAGATTACTGCACTTGTGGAAGTAGCTTGTAAGCAGCATTTATTTCAATCGTGCCGAAATCTGTGTCCCCATGAGTTCCCAATGGTATCCATAGATGACAACCCTACGTCGAGAATGTGTTAACACAAGTTTTAATGAAAGTGCGAAAACGACTCTGTACAGCTCAAAGGAATCGAAAAAACAGCTGGACTTGTAGAAGGCGGGTCACAGGCGTGCAAGAACACTGTTCGACCCCGAACTGTTGGATGAACCTTTTTTCATATGCCGTGCAAACGAAACGTAAATGTTCGTGGAAACCGCTGCTGGCGCGTTCCTGCACACCACAGGAGGCAGCCAGACATGTCCACCCAAGACGCCAGACAACGAGTGCAATTCTAGCGCGTGCAGGTGACACAGAAAAACTGAACGGATGAAATTTTAAAAAACCAACACAGTCTAACAGTAACGATTTTAGCCGTCATCACCTTCCTGAAGCAACATGTGACTCTCATGGACTGGCCAGCAAAGTCACTGGACTTTAACCCAGTCGAGAACCTGCGGGGTTTGGCTATCTGTGGCAAACCACTCACCGCCAAATGACTTTAACCAGTTGTTCCTTTTGCTTCAGCAGGAGTGGCAGACGATCCCGGAAAATGACTCTGGGGACATAAATTGGCTCAATCCATGCGACGTCGGTGCTTCTCTTGCGAGCAGGCCAATGGAGGCCCCACAGGTTTTTGATCATTGTGTGCTGCACCTGCCCTGACTTTTGTATACGTGCGTTGCGTCCTTCACGAAAATGAATGTTACTGTTGCGATGAAAATAACCCATTAAATCTGTGGTTGGTACACTCTTCGGCTTCATTGTGACTGCCGGCTTGTGTTGTGGCGTCCCGCAGCGAGTTCAGAGTGACTGGCCTTCTTCTGAGCAGTACAGAAGGCATACGGGTGGGGGGGGGGGGTCAGGGTAGCTCAGGGGACGGGGCTGCAGATTTGCGTGTAGAACGTTACTGGTCTGAATCCAGGGACTGGGTAAGGATTGTATCCTGAGCTTCTTGTGCAGACTCCACAGCCACTCCCCGATCACTAAACCGCCTGTCCACACTAGCCGTGTTAGTGCAGCTATTAATCTAGTGGTTCTCTTCTGGTGTGTCTTACAGCCCATAGCTTAGTAATAGTAACCCTTTCCTTCTAAGTGCGAAATCACCAGAAGATGGAAGCACTGTCCCTCTATACACACACACTCACAAACATTTGGTTTAAAAAAATATAAAATTTCATTTCGATATTTTACGGATGCCTTGGAACAAGGTTAAAGCTGAATTTATCCACAATCAAATGATCGAATGCAACTTATATCATGTGACATTTTTCTATAGCCGTGTTGGTTTCCTACCACTTAAGTCAAAACTTAATATTTCGTGTATAGTTTTTCCTAGTAGAATTTTTGTCTCATGCTATGTAATAAGGAACGCTGTGAAAGGTTGACTTCTGTTTGTCATTTTCTTCATGCCTTTGGAGGAAAAGGATTTTAAAGTAAACCTTGAAGGTGAATGAAAGAAAGAAAGAAAGAAAGACGGACGGACGGACAGACAGACAGACAGCATATAGCAAAGCACGTGCTCATCTATCAATTCCTCACAAAACACTCCTTTGGGGGCATTTTTGCTACCATTCCACATTGTAGGCCTACTTCAGGTATAAACTACAAACACTCCCACACCCACCACCCTCTCCCGTCTGCACTAAGAATACCCATCCCCATTTCCAGAATTTTCGCTCAGTTAGGTGCGCGGTGCATCATCTTTGTGCAGAAAAGATCTCAGCAGTGGCTTGTAAGAATGCAAGTATTATCGCTCTATTTCCGTCTCTTTGTCCACTGTGCTCTCCGCTTTTCTATGTGTGCGCATGTCTATTCAGTTTACTTGCATACAAAGCCATGATCCGTTTAACTGCGCCTGTCTGGCCTAGTTAAGCAAGAAAGGAGAAGTAATGTTTTCACCGCGTGGTGTTTTCGACTGCCAAAAAGAATATAAGTATTCGCAGCACAAGCGATTGAGGGACTGAAACGACCGGGGATGGTCGCGCATTTTGATTGCCTTATGCTGAGTTCACACCTTCTAAACAACTTTTAAGTCGAAAGAAACGGAAAACTGTGGTAAACAACTTCCCCAAAGGTCTGCAACAGATCAAATAACATTGAATCGGGCTAGGACTGGACGATATGATATATGCAGACCCACATTTTCGCTATGACGTTCTTAGAACAGGCGGTGGTGGAGTCAAGCAAATGGTTGCTTCCTGCAACTAGTTGGCTAATTTTTTTTTTGCCCTTCACTTTAGTCTGACCGTGTGAGAAAGGCTTTCATCTGCACTTAAGGGCGTTCTGCCTGGGTCTCACTTTTATGAAAATTGAAGAGATAAATTTTCGCTTCCCTCTGAAAGATTTATTGCTTGTTCTTTCGAATCACATTTTCGCACGGTTTCATTTCTTGCTCGCATCTTTCAACAAGTCCCTTTTTTTTCGAGTGTTTGTTGCCTTCATTTCGCAGTGTTTTCTATTGTGTACGTGTTACGATGGGAAAGAATGCCTGTTGCTGTGCTTAGGACTGCAATAGTCATTGTTTCAGATGGAAAGTTCTACCGACAGAGTAATCCAGGTTCCCCAGATCTTTTACATTCCCCAAACCGTCTTATTATCCTATAAAGAACTTCCATACCTGCAATGCTGCACTCACACTCAAGTGGTCATCAAGTACGTTGCCAAACAGCCAGGACAGAGACAAATGCAGTCACGTCCCCTTGCAGGGGGCACCCAGCTTTGCCTGTTCCAGCACCTACAGTGAACATGGCTATCCTTTTGCTCCTGGTCCTCGAAGGTACCATAATCTCCCCTCTGGCAGTTCACTTTTTTTTTAATCATCAAGAGGCAAGAGGGTCGTCAACATAATTCTTTACAGATGTAACTCTCCCCCACACAGCCCCACCCAACGCCATCCACCCCACCCCGGTACCTAACCCTACATCTCAGCTTGGGTAACACCTCTCCCCTGAAAGGGGATTAAACGTGGGGATTAAATGCATAAATGACACAAGATCTTTCTGGAAAAGGTTGTAAGTGCAGTCTGTGAGATATATTTCTTTGTCCTACCAGACCCCAAACGTGACACATGCAAATCCTTTACCAGCGCCTCGCGTACCTTTAGTCCTGAATAGCTAGAAGTTCCAGTTTCAAATGTGCATCGACCTTTCAGTTTTACACAATCAAAAAAGGAAACCGGGGCTAAGGACAGGGGAAATGTACTGTCAAAAAAAAAAAGAGCTCACACAATTAGCACTGTAAAAGTAGTTTTTGTGCTGGCTTCTATGTACGCAAGCACGTGAAAGTTCCGTTTTTTCTATTCCCCGTAATACCTGCTAGATCTATAGTTTTATATGTATGTGTTAGCAATAACTTAAAAGACGTGTAATCTGTGGAGCAAGATCCCTGCAGCACTATTCTGGCATCGCTGAGAGTGTTTCCTGCCATTGCTAATCCCATATTTTTTCCTTCCTTTGAACCCCGTCGACAGCTTCGGAATTCTAGGGCCCGTATGCAAGAAACCCGAATAGCTTACTTAGTCCAGAATAGCTTCATGACAGGAATAAGTTCCTTGAATTTCCTATGCACCAAAACCGAATAGCTTATTTTCCCCTAGTTATTCGGTAATAATTACGCTAGTCGGTAGTCCCAGGAGCGAACAGGGTATTCGAAGTTCGCTGGAACAGCGTTTTCAGACAGAAAATATCAGCTATTCGGGAATAAATTTAGTACTGTTTACATGCATAAGGGGCCTGCCATTGAGTTATATCCAGAATTATTTTTCATACACTCGAAGGTGTTAAGACAGTTCCATTCGGTTTCAGACCAATCAGATCCTTCAGCTTGATGTATAATCTGCATCTGTATGTCTTCCCGCGTGCTGTTCGTGATATCGTACACGCTACAGCACGGTCCCTCAAGTGGTCAGGGAAGTCGGCACTGCATGTGTCCCTTTAAGAATTCCCAATTTCATATGAGTAGGCATGTGATCATTTCAGTTAGGGTCTGTTTTCTCTGCCGGAAATTCCCCATTCCCCAAGGTTAGGATAACAGTGTCCCGCCTCATTATGGGAACCTGCTCTAGAGAAATCTCATCGTGGCGGTGCGTTAGGTTGCTTGTCTCAAACAACACCGTCCGGATACGCACCTCGTTTGCGACTAGACCAAAACCAAAACCCAAACCCTTCTTGTCGATCTCTCCCTCCCCCCCTCCTGCACCTCCAGCCCCACACGCCGTTTTTCTGTGTCCCGCACGAGTTTAGCGTAAAGAAAATGGAATCAATGTTTACCGCTGTAAAGCTTTAGTTTTTAGACGTAAATACTGTCTTCGCGTTTTGTGTCAGTAACTCCCAGCATCCGTGTTTTCGTGGCCGACTCGATCCTGTGCGCACGGATTATATCCGGACCAGAATTAATCTGATATGTCACCATGACAAGTAGGAGTCTCATAGCTCTCTGTGTCACGTGCAACACACGCACGCACGTACCCACGCACACGCACACGCACACACCACACACCACACACCACACACACAGTGACAGCAGGGCGGTGACCTTCGAGACATGGGCAGAAAACACATGAACGGTCAGACGAGTCACTAACTTGATGACGTTAAAAGCGCACAGGCCGGGGTACCGTGTATAATTTGTCAAATGAATGTGTGTACGTTGAGCAGCGACGTGGGAGCGAATATGCGCATCAAGAAACCAAAACAAAATACAGGGCCACTGGGCAGAAAAAACATCGCTTGCTGAGAAGACATGGGTAGGGGCAATCAATAAAGTGGAACTCGGCCTACTTTACTACAGATAGTGTACTATGGACAACAATTCTCATCGCGAAAATAACTGCACAGAGGGTCGCTAAATGCAGTGATACCAGTTGTCTGTTAACTCGGAGCCCACCAAATAATCTGCTAAGGTAGAGGGGGAGGGTGGAGAGATATTGAAAGCATACCCACTTCAACTAAATATTTTCGCTGTATCGTTTGTGTGCTAGAAGTAGACAACATTATTTATCGCATTCCAGACTGAATTTGTTGTCCATCTTCAAAAAATTTCCGCCAATTGACACTGAAACAACATTCAGAACTTTCAAAGTGGGATACGGAGTCATAAGATTTGTTTTTAGGAGTCCATCTCACTACGAATTTTTCAACTGGTGCACCTTCTCTAAAATTTGACTCTTTTATGAAGTATTTATGCCCTGTATGAAGTCAAGTCACTCTCAGTCTTGGTGCATATGAAAGGAGCTGTGGGTAAAATCAGATTACGTTCATCAATAAGAAAAGAGATGTTAACTTTCCACCGTCCCCTACACTTATAATTAAATAAAAAAGTATTAAGGTACAGTAAGATGACCAACCTCACAAAATAAAATGCACCAAAAATTGTTTCACCGCAGTTTTCAAAGCCTTGTCAAGGTGGCCTGATAACGGTTCTTCCTTCTGAGCATATTTCGAGTACAAATGAGCTTGTTGTATACATACAGTTAAAATGATTATCTAAAGCTGTTTCAAGATGTTGAAATGTCGTTAAAATACAAAATAGGTATGTGACGAGAGACGTGACAAAAAGAAGAAAAGAAAGAGCCAGACAAAAGAAAACATACGGAACTATAAAAGTGTTTACGGAAACATGCAAAACAAAATGGTGAGTGGACGGACTTGAAGGGAGCGGCAGATGAACAATGGAGAGGAGGAAAATAAAGGGACGAGGGTACGGACAGGGACGGTAGGCGAGGGGTAGACACTCTGTTGATATTTGTATGACACACATTTCGTGCACAAAGGTGTGTGAGAGAGAGAGAGAGAGAAAGCGAGAGATAGAGAGAAAACAGAAATGAAATGACTTTCAGCTTTAATCACAATACCTCTCCTTCTATGTCAGTAATGTCGAAGGTGATTTTCCCATCTTCCATACAGCTTCGGTTTATGCAAGAGGCAGACATGCGATCACTGCTCACTGTCGTAGATGCTGGACATCGGTAAGGAGACTAGCAGTATGGACAGAAAAAATATTACCCCCTCCCCACATTAACAGACACACGAATGGGCCACTGGAAGGCGTTTCACGTACTTACACCTGATATCTCACCGAAGCGAGTTGCAAACGGATGTTTACTTGAATAAGCTCGGTAAGGTTTTCAGAGGTCATTGACAGGTGAGTATAAGACAGAGATGGCTGGGCGCCACACAGAGAGGAAGCTCCACTGATGCTGCATGCTAATACTTCGTGTAGAGGAGGGAAAATTTCTCTAGAATATATAGCTTAAGGAAGTGTATTCTTAATGGGCAGGACGGTAAGTGCCGGCTAATTTATAGACTAATTGCTTGAAATCCTTTCTTGAGCTGTTTGTTTCTAATGGGTGGACACATTACTCACATATTCAAGCACACATGTACGGACCGGCGCACAAAGCCACACGCCCACTAGGACTGGTACACACACACACACACACACACGCATGCTCTGTGCGTGTATGTGTGTGTGTGTGCGCGCGCGCGCGTGCGTTCCTGCGTGCGACCAGTTGAGTAGGGAAGCAGTTTCTTGATCACTAAGTAACAAACTTGACAACAACAAGCCATTGCTTCCGATATATCCTTTTTCTCCAGCGCTTGGTGTAAACAAATTAATGTGTGTGTGTGTGTTCACGGATGCTTTTTATTAGTCCACATATATTCGTTTCTGTATCTACGTGCAAGAGCGTGCGCACAAAAGTATTTACCTGTCTGTAAGATATGCTATTTCGAGTGCAACTCTATAGCGTCGTTTGATGTACAGACAGAGGCCAGGTTGTCCTCAGGGAGGAGGTGAGATTCGGTAGCCGGACGAAACTGTTAAGCCAGAGAAAGGGAGTTACCCCCCTTTTCATCGCTGCTGAGGTGAAATTTCCAAGTGTGATCAGACTTTTGCAAATCTTAGCGTCTCCAAGCGTACTTGGTCTGTGTCGATCGCATACCCTCTGTGTGAATGGTTAAAAAAGGTATAAGTAAAAAAAAAAAACTAAATCTGTTTTCGACATTCAAGCCTATATTGCAGTCTGACGTTCTAATTCCTGAAACCTTCAGGTATGAGGATGTGTAACTATAGATACCAGTAGTTAGTCCTGCAATGTACTTACGAAACAATGGCAGAAGAATGAACAGACCTTAGCCAACAATCAAGCTGACACGAAAACGATAATCTTCCGTGAAACGTATGTGATGACAGTTTAGGTTTTGTTTTTCTAAAGAGAAGCAGATCTGAGTGCGACAGAACTTAAAAGAAAACTTTGCAGACCAGGATTAGCATTGACAACTATCCCATAAGTCAGTCCCGTTTAACCTCATCCAGGTGTGAACACTACTTTTTGGATTGCGCCCCCTTATGCAGAAGCAAGGAAAACAACACTGTCCGCACTAAATCAAGAATACTTAAATACAGATACCCTTTTATTTTGGAAGTCCCTCCTTAACAGTCGACGAAAACGAACACATCTCCAAACGAGTCCAACACTACATCAAGCTTTCTGATCGCTTCCACTAGGAGCGATACCAGCACCCCTGACACTGTGAGTCCAGCGCTGGACTGGTTGATGCTGACATACAATGGAAATAAATATTCCCTCCCTACACCTCACTCACCCTCTCTCTCTCTCTCCTGCTATAGTACTTCCCACTTGTCTCTCTAATTCATTATCGTCGCCATGTATTTGTATTTGTATTTGTATTTGTATTTGTATTTGTATTTGTATTTGTATTTGTATTTGTATTTGTATTCCTACTTTGTGCTTAGCCAGGGCTAGGTTTATATAAGCTGGCGTTTTGCCTGGCCCTGCCTTTGGCGGTATCAGTGTTTTGTACTTCGGTTGCACAAATAAACGTTCGTTTAAAAAAACTTCAGGTGTACATCTAAGTGCGACAGAACTTTAAAAAATTTACAGACCATGGTTAGCATTCACAACGATCCCGTAAATCAGTCCCTTTTAACCTCATTCAGGTGTGCATCAGAGCTATTAAAAATCGCCAGACTATCGAAATTCAGTCCTATCTAAATGGTCCTATCTAAACCCCAGCAGTGGTGTTAGCCGAGAACGGAATGTGGGAAGATCTTATGACCTAAGCATTTTAAGTGACTTAAAGGGCTGACCCGCCAAGAACAGGGCCAACAGACCCCTGTGAATATGAACTTACTTGGATGAACTATTGTAACAATATGCGTGCCAGGCAGTAGGCAGCAGGTAGGTTAGTGCGGGGCATACAGTACAGTTTAGAAGAGAACATTCCATCCAAGACAGATCTGAGCCTGAACTTAACGCTTAGCAGGCCAGACATGCCTTGGAGGTCAGACACACCATTTTAAGTCGCACAGCACTCAATAACTATATACAAAAGAGCCAGAACTCCAAATCATACATCGTCCACTAGGGTCACCAAGCATACAGTTGCCCACCACAGCCACACGTGCAGACTGGAAAAGGTCAGCAGCAGACATTTAAAACTGTTATATCAACTCTAGTGGGGTAGGATAGAGGGGACCGACTGATGAAGGTAGCTAGGTCGGCGAATAGCGAAATAGAAAGGGAGAAGATTTACTGAGTTTGTAAACCAGCCATCCACTCTGATTTTTTACACTCGTCGATGAATAAAACTTTGATGGCCAAAGAACAAGGGTCCGTTGAGTGTTAAAGAAAGCAGCGGTGAATGTGTCGGTGTGGTGCTGTGGCATCAAGACAGACAATGATACACTATATTTGCTTGATGATGACAGTGTTATTACTAAAACTCCCTTCTACCTTTTGGTAGCAATGTTCTTTAACTCCTATTTGTTTTATGATGGCAGTATTATTAATGACGTACAGTATCTGTGGATGATAAATCTGCCGAGTTTCGTGGAAGTCATCATTATTTCATTTGTGGTCTTCTTACTCGAAGAGCATTTTGCAAAATGTAAAGGCCCTTACCTCATTTTTGTGTCAGAACGGGGTGCTTTGTCACAAGTTTGTGTGCTTATGTCACTTAAAATAAAATCGTTACATATTGTAGCGCCAGAATTTCGTAGGTCTAGGCAGAATGGCTTAAATATTTATTTGGGTCTTCTTTCCCATATATTACTTTAATATGCTCGTCTAACCAGTTCATAATATGACATTTATGGGTGTTTATATGTGGAAATGAGGTAAGATCGCAAAATCAAAACAGATCTGGATTAGGAGTATATATTAAAATGCATTGACATCTGACAGCAAAGATCGTCCGCGACATACACCGGACATCTTAACAAGACCAAGCTTATAGCAAGTCTAAATGCCAGCACTTGTAGCGATGTTGATGCTTGTTGACACGTGTTACAAATGTGTTTTCTCTGTTGTGAGTGCGGAAGCATTTTAAAATGTAAACCAAAATGCCCTGGCGAGGCACATTTCAACCCGTTTTTAAAGCTGATGCACGCAAAGTTTCATCGTCGAACGCGAAAGCCAAGGGCTTCAATGTTCCCCGGAACTGAATTATTTTACGGGCAGAATGTCCGCCTGTCCCTCTGTCTGTAGGTCTCTCTGTCGTCTGCCTGCCTGCCTGACTGCCTGTCGATTTTTAAGGAGTGAATGTTTGCAATACACTTCTGTTCTGAGTGGACATATTGCATGAGATAAAGGACGAGAAGGCCACAGACTTTGCTTTAAAAAAAATCCGCTGCATTCCAACTCGATATTGCAGAAGCACAAAGATATAGGCTTACAGAATCGTGCAGGTTGTTCGTGTTAGGAATTATCTGAACTCCGCTTCAGGGAAAAAAACCCCACAGCATCTGCTTCATGAAACCCCTCTCGCTATTTCATCGATGATCTGGTCTCTATTGCTATACCCAGTACAGGGCAATACAGGCATTTTCTATGTGTCAGTGACAAGTCAAACCACTTTCTACCAACAGTACCTGTGTGATGTGACCCCATTTCGGCCATTTGCTATTCACGTGTTTATCTATTATTTTTATATTACGATGAAGAAAAAACTTAAATTTTTCTTATCAGCATGCAGAATTGTTGGCAGTGAGTCTCTGAATGATTACATTAACTTTAAGTAATTTAAATTTTTCTTTTGCGCATTTAATATACGTGAAGCGGTTCTGTCGCCCGTAGACATAATATTCTTTGCGTCACCCGAAGACTCTCAGTGCTTGTGAAGGTCGTTGGGCGTAAGGTCATGTCTGGTGTCTCGCCGACGTATTTAAATAGACTGTTCTTGTTTTTTCCCCAGCCACCAAGCGGCGAAAAAAATTGAAGACATAAGCGAAGTGCTAACACATCAACACTGCAGTAAATCGTCTCACTCCGTATATCTCAGAAGCTTGTTCAGATGAATGTCAATGTTCGGATTCGTTTGTAGATTTTAGATTATTTAATAGCAGACCTCAAGTTGTTTACAGACACCAGACAGATTAACCTAGGTGCTCGTCAGAGAACACTTGTCTCCCTGTTTTCAGAGTGTACGGTTCAATGTGGACAGGCAAATGATTTATTCCCACTCGTTAAATTTGTTAACGACACTGGATTGATAGGACTTGTGATGGACGTAGCCATCACGGAGACGGTTTTGGCCACCACGCTCACAGCCACAGCGGACGCCGGGGGCGGTACACAGGTCGAGTGGTGCCCAGCGAACCGTGGCTGTGACGCGCTGTCATCTTACAACGTGCTGTGCTAGGCTCACTCTCTTTAGACATCTCTATATTCTTCTAGGATAGCTTCAGTTACTAACAACTAACATCGTCTGATTCTCCTCGATTTACTCTTTCCGTAGATACCAAACTCACCCAACGTCTTAATAGATTAGGCTAGTTTGTAGGCATATTTCTTATCTTTTTCTATTCACATTAGCTAGTTAAACTACCTTTTAACGTAATTATCTTTATTTCCTTCTCACTCTACTTAACTTTCCTGTAACTGGAAGAGCAAAGCGCACTCGAATCACTGCATGTTTTCATGTCCTTATAGGTATATTCTTTTACTTTTTATTCTAACTGTTGTATGTGTAAAAAACACAAAATGCGGTATCCACCGCACTTCCAACCGCTAGCTGCTGCTGCAGCTGGCAATGCCCCCGTTGTGGCTCGCTCCCACCCGGTAAAAGCGGGGTGCGGGCCGGCAAAGCAGAGTCCTGAAGTGGGGTGAAGCAGGAGGAGGACGAGCTTGACAAGAACTACTTGTGATTGAATGAGGGGGGAAAACAGAAATGATCATAGATTTGAAGAAACCATGTATGACGGACAAACTGACTGCGAGTTTGGCCCGACAAATGCAAGTGGGATCCACTCCGATCGCAATTTGATTGTCGTCTGATTGAAAAAAATCGGTAGAATTAGAGTCCCTCAGGCTAGGACCTCACGCTACATGCATTCCTTCATACCTACAGATATTCAGATGCACAGCCAGCTGCTGTCCAGATCACTCGCATGCTCACAATCTTGATCTGCCCCTGTCACAAGACGCACGCTGTTGCTCCTCCTGCTTCCGTTCGAAAAGCAGTTTTATTGGAGTATTAATGATTTGTATGTCTATAATATGCGATTTATGATATGTGATTTGTTCCGTGGTATATTATATACAGTGATTTGCGTTGTTCCGTGGTATATTATATACAGTGGTTTGCGTTGTTCCGTGGTATATTATATGCAGTGGTTTGCGTTGTTCGTGGTATATTATATCCAGTGGTTTGCGTTGTTCCGTGGTATATTATATACAGTGGTTTGCGTTGTTCGTGGTATATTATATACAGTGGTTTGCGTTGTTCCGTGCTATATTATATACAGTGGTTTGCGTTGTTCCGTGGTATATTGCATACAGTGGTACGCGTTTTCTGTATCTTGTGTCCTGAGACAGACTATTATAATTTCCATACAGGATCAATAAAGGCCTACCGTACTGTATTGCGTTAGTGCGAAGAAACGAACAGCGCCAATGCTCGTGCAGAATGACATGAGCTTCAATTTGTTGACACGCACACTTTAAGGAAAATCTCCCAGCACATTCAAAGAAAAACGTGCACTCTTAAGAGGACCAGAACTATCACCTGTTGACCTACTGTGCATATAGATGTGGTACTAGCTAAAACAGCCGTAATGAGTACAGAGCTACATGCGGCTGGGAAGTTAAGTCTTCACGGGGTAATCGTGTCGCTTTTTTCCTCCTCTTGTCAATTCTGGGCACGCCCGTACATTTGCACTTCGACGGTTCGTCCCTGTTCAGCTCTGGAGAACTAATAAACTTTCAAAGGTAGGAAACAGTACAAAGGGAGTGGGGAGAAGTTATCAATTCCGCGTTGTTCCTTAAAAAGTAAAATAAAAAAAAACAATGCAAACAGCTTGACAGCAAACATTGTTATATACTGCTCAAATAAATTGGAAAAACACCTGCGCTATGGCAGGCAGGTCATGGATTTGTATGATTTGCAAAAACACAACAACCAACCCGTACATTTGGATGCACCTTGTTTCATGTTGCAACAGTGACTGTCAGTGTGCGTGCGTGAAAATCGTTGCTGGCGCGTTCGTGCCCGAGGGTGCCATACATGTGGACCCGAGAAGCCAGGAAATGTGCGAGAATCAAACCACTGTGCAGGTGCCAAAGCAATACTGAAAGGGTGAAAAAGCCCAATAAACATGCAGACCATATGCAATGTGAACACAATTCAGCTGCTGTTGAGGGACTGTGAGTATTTGTAGGGCGTGATCGAAAGACTGTGTAGCCCTGCCTCCAAGACAACGACTCGACGATGCTGATCGCGGCAGAGCGCTGCAGGGAGGCATAGGAGGTCCGGGAAGTTATTCGCCCACTCGGAGTATCGCATTCATTGATTGTGACATTGCGAGACCACTGCAACCAGACAGGAAGTGTCAGCCAGCGCAGACAACTGGGACGCGCAGGATCGACGCCCACACAGGATTTTGCAGTTCTTTCAGCTTTACGGGACAGCACAGCCAACGCCAACACACTCAGCAGGCATCTGCGAGTAGCCAGCAATGTCACTGTCAACGACTAGAAGATCGGGAACCTTTTATTTGAGGACACCCTGCCTTAAGGGTATCCTGCAGTCCGACCTGTCCTGGCCTGTTCTTTTCACAGATGAGCCCCGCTTTGCCAAATAGTTTCAAGATGCCAGAATCCGCGTCTCAAGATGACAGGGGGAGTGTTATCATGATGCCACTGTGAGGGAGAGTGATCCGTGGGGCGATGGGGCGTCATGGTGTGGGGAGGAATGTTCATGGCCTACAGAACACTCCTGCACTGTGTTCAAAGCAACCTCACTAGCATAGTCTACAGGGAGGATATTCTGCAGCCCTTCGCACTGCCAGCGTCGCAGGCAACGGGATCAGGCGCCATTCTGCGGGATGACAATTTCAGACTACACAGGGCCTTCTTGTAGCACCAGAAAGTGACTAGCAAAGTCGCCAGATCTGAACCCCATTCGAAATCCGTGAGATGTGTGGAGCAAATCACCCACCTCCAGCTGACCTTAACCAACTGTTCCTTTAACTTCAGAATGAGTACTAAGCAATCCCCAAATGACTCTGGGGACATTGACAGTCCATACAACAACGGTGCCTTGCTTGCGTGGAGGCTAATAGAAGGCACACAGGATTTTTTTTACGTTGATTATTCTGTAATGAACCTGACTTTAGTATACTTGAATTGTGTGCTTCATGGCAAGGACTTTTGCTGTTGCAGTAAAAATAACCCATCAAGTTTGTTGTTGATTGTTACATCAATATATGAGGTAAACTTCAACTTCAGTGTGGCAACTGTTTTGTATCCTGGCACTAGCTGGCGCGTGCAGTTCTTTAAATTCTTTTGTGCAGCTTAGATTTATTCGTCTGCAGTTCAACTCTCTTCAGCTTCCTAAAGCCTTTATTCCCCACCAGACACAGAATGATTAGATGCACAGAATATTGGAGATATTTTTTTCTTTCTGAGTTATTACTTGTCTAACGAGATTTCCTTTCAACTTTTATTCAGACCATCGAAAGAGGGAACTGGAGTCGACAGCTTGACTTCGTGCTGTCCAGTGTAGGATTTGCCGTTGGTCTGGGCAACGTATGGCGCTTCCCCTACCTGGCCTACAGAAATGGCGGAGGTACGTCCGCCGTATATTACACTTCCCATAAAATCAGTGAGGTAGGCAGCAGATCTTATAATAAATTGTGATACTTGGAGTAGTTGATAGAGTAGTCCTTGCAAATTTTAAGCCATTTTCAGTGGTATGAGATTGGATTTTTTCCTGATTCATTTCAGCACGCATATGCTACTTGTTACACTGTTATTTTCGTCATTTACTGAGTCATTTTAAGCAGAGACAGCAGACACATCCAGTGTTTGAAAGACCTCTGTGAACTTTTCATTTTGTGCGTGCGTGCGTGCGTGTGTGTGTGTGTGTGTGCGTGCGTGAGACTTTTATGTAGGCATGTTTGCATGTATGTAACACACTGTAAGCATTTTATGTAATGTAATGTATGTGTACATATGTATGTATATTTGCATGCATCTGTATAAAGTAATCTCACAGATCATTCACTGTGTTTGCCTGCAGCAACGTTTTTGTTTCCGTACGTCATTATGTTGGCCATTGCCGGCCTGCCTCTCTTCTTCATCGAGATGGCGCTGGGACAGTTTACATCACAGGGACCAATCACGGCCTGGCAGATGAGTCCCTTCTTTGCTGGTATGTTCTTCAATGGTAACGTGCATGGCGCATGCTTGCCTTTCTGTATAATTATTCCTGGATAAACTCTGCTTCACACCTGGAAATATTACAACCTTTCGAGCATTGCCGGTAGGTGCAACCATCACTCCAAAGTTTCTCTAGCACTTTGCTCCCGTTGCGTGAAATTTGCCGCGGATCGATTCTATTCTGTTAGAAGATGTATTTATATCTGTAGGAGAGGATCATATTCTGTTAAAAGATGTATTTATATCCGTAGGAGAGGATCGTATTCTGTTAGAAGATTTTCTTATATCTGTAGGAGAGGATCGTATTCTGTTAAAAGATGTATTTATATCCGTAGGAGAGGATCGTATTCTGTTAGATGTTCTTATATCTGTAGGAGAGGATCGTATTCTGTTAGAAGATGTTCTTATATCTGTAGGAGAGGATCGTATTCTGTTAAAAGATGTTCTTATATCTGTAGGAGAGGATCGTATTCTGTTAGAAGATGTATTTATATTTGTAGGAGAGGATCGTATTATGTTAGAAGATGTATTTATATCTGTGGGATCTGTTAGAAGATGTATTTATATCTTGGGGTCTGTTAGAAGAGGTATTTATATCTGTCGCCTGCTCAGGCCCTAAACAACCCAAAGCCCGGACAAACATGATGCGAAGGACATTTTGACTGCGGAGTCTGAGTCGAGAAAGGGATGTTTAACATTGTGTATGCGGCGCATGGAATGCGGATAGCCGCTGTCCTGGCTGGTATCCGAGTGTGGCATTTATTGCAACGTAAAAGAATGGCGGTAGCAACAGCACCGCCAAGTATTAATCGAGTGGGATCGGCCAAAGCGATGATATGGTAGGACAGCTGTTGCTACTAGGCAACGCTATGTGCCTTATGGGTACACACTAGCCGGATGTCTCCACGTCTGAGGACAGCACACGGATATGTTTACGCAAAAAAAAAAAAACTTTTTCTTGCTTTGCGCAAGTGACCATTGCCACGTGTGACCTGCCCGTAACAGTAGGCCATTCTTGGAAAATGCTTCTTCTCATGCAAGCCTTTGTTTACGCATGTTTAATTTTTTTGGAGGGTTTTCTTTCATATCTTGTTTTCCTTTTTTACGTTTGCCCCATTGACCCCGCTCAATAACTACCCATTACCCGTGAGGTGCGTGGCGAACATCTGACGCGATGATGAACACTGCTGTCACCATGACGTCCGGTGTTAGCTAGTGGAGGATGTGATTATTGTACGGACACACATGTATGCAGGTTCGTGATTGGTGGATGGGGTTGACCAGACAGGTTGATTAGCTGTTTGGCTGGACGTTGGATACGGCTGGTTAATTAGAATATATATATATATATTTCGTTATGGCAAAGGTAGCTATATCCCAAGTTTTAACCAGATTTGACTGTCTAGACATACAGACCAAACCGACATAGTCGCCGCATCGACTGCCCCTTTCAGTCCCCCTATTCCCAGGTTGCTTTCTCGTCGCCAGGTACTGGTCTGGCCATGGTGGTTGTCAGCGCAGTCGTGTGTGTCTACTACAATGTTGTCATCGCCTACGCCATCTACTACATGTTCGTCTCCTTCGTGTATCTAGACGACGACCTCCCGTGGGCCAAATGCCAGGGATTCTGGGCGTCGGATTCCTGTCGTGACCAGCCTTATCCAGATTTTGCCAACGCAAGCGGAGAAAGGCTGTACAACATCACAAGTACTGAACTGTCCTGCCTTAAAGGAAAACTTAACCATAGACGCAACTTGAGATGAATTCATAGATACTGATATTGTGAGTCTTTTCAGCCACAAATTTCAAGACGTATCGGTACTATTTCCATACAATCCACGTTTTAATTTCGGTAAATAATGGCACACGGACGTCGCCATGTTGTGGTACTCTTTCACGCATGAAAGCAAAATATCGCTGCTGTCGTCTGGTCTGATGACGTCAGTTCCCCAGAAGCATTCAGCATGCCACAGTGCAAAGCGTTCGGCTGTTTCAACGAACAGTGCAAATCGTTTAATTTAGACGGAAGCCACAAAAGCTTTTTGGGATTATGAATCCAGCAAAATAAAAGATTTGTATGCACTATGTAAAAAGTTGCTTTAAAATTTAAAGAACGCCAAGTCGTGCGGAGTATAAATGGCACAAATCGCACCTCGTGTGCGAGGACCATTTTACGAGGGAGTGCTTTGAAGGCACCTACGAAAATGATGTGGCTGCTTCGCTTGGCTTCAAGACTTTTAAGAAAAAGTTAAAGAAAGGAGCCATTCCGACAATTATCAATACAAAGTGTGCCAATGAAAAAGGCATTGCAGTAAGGCAAGACTGGACGGGAGCTGAGCCTGAGAGAGAACAGACGATTACAGCTGAGAGCGAAAAGACAGACAGCGCGGGTAAAATAAAAAAATTCACATTTTTTCTGCTAAACAACTAATGGTAATGATATAAAATATTACGTTTTTTTAAAATCATGATATAATTTGTATGAAGTGTTATTTATTTTATATAAGTAAATATAGAAAATACTGAAATAGGTATATACAAATAATGCATAAAATATGGTTGATTTTAAAAAAAATATGCCATATGCATGGCCTACAAGGCCTGCATAGCAATACAAAGTACTTGAAAACAAACGCATGTGTGCATGGACACACCCCTACACACAACAAAGAACACCTATGTAAATATACTAGTCACAACAGCACTCGTCGTCTTGCTCAGTATCGGTACTTTCCGTGTTTTGTAGTTCTTCCTCCGTGTGTTCTGGGTCATAAGTGTACGCTACAACTCCCAGATCCATAACGGAAATAATCTTGCGAATGTTCGCGATGTCACTAACAAAAGCGTCTGCCCGATATTTGTGACGATGCTGCTTTGAGCGCTGTCGGCTTTGTGCTGCAGTAGCTTTCTCCCTGCCGGGGTAACTGACGTCACTCATCAAGGCAACATGGCGGCTTCCATGTAAGGCCGATGAACGGCATTAAAAGCTGGATTGTAAGTGAACAGTTCTTTTGTAGCTTGAAATTTAGGGTTAAAAAGACTCACAACATCAATATTCATCAATTCAAGACAGGTTACTTCTAAGGTTAAGTTTTCCTTTAAATCCAACACTATCCTATTACCGGAAAATACCAGCTCTAAAGCTTCTTCTGCACAGATCACGACGACTTTGTGATGAAAACTTACAACAAAATATTTGAACACAAAGGCTTTTTTGAAAATTAGGAACATTGCGAGATTTGCGTGTTATGATTGGCATCAGCGATTTCGGCAATGATGTCCAAACAAGCCTAATTCAAATGGAAGAGGCAAACTTTGTAAAATGACTCCACGTTTCAATATTTCGTTTGTGCTGTACTTGAAACTTCTGACATGTGCTTTTTTGGTGCCATATTTTATTTGACTCGGCGCTGCCTGTTTCCCCCCTCCCCTTTGAATAAAGAGCATGAAAAAGTCACAATTCTGCTTAGCCAATCAACGCCGAGACGTCATAATCTTAAGTCTTACCCCGCCCATCCCTTCCCCTTCTGTAACCCCCATCCCTATCCCTTTACTAACTCCCCAACCCTACCCCTCCCTAACCCCACCCTTAACCCCTACCCTTCCCTAACCCCAACGATGTGTACATGCCTTAAGGGCGTCGTCATATTATTTCGCTTTTGTTAAGGCCTACAGGGTCGAAATATGGCGTGGGACCATCTGCGGGTGAAAAAGAACCCGCATGCCGAATTTGGTGTGGATCAGATCAGTCGTGCGGATTTGTATAACTGACAAAACCAGAAACAAACCCACGCACCCCCCAACTCCCCACACATATTCAGCTTTATGTATTAGGTTATAGGTTGTTTGTCTGTCGGCGTAGCTGCTTTAACCACCTGCCGATTGTCTGTGGTTCCGCAGAGGACGTCTACAGCATGGAGTGTGTCCAAGGAAAAATGAGCCATGAGAACTTCAGCCGCATATTGAGAGACATGTTCCCCTCTTACACGTCTGCTAATGTCACGTTCGCTGATCTAAGCGCCTCCGTCGTCACAAGTCGGCTATTCAGCGACTGCCGGAAGACCTTCACAAGTCCTGCTAGCGACTTCTGGAGGTATTTGTCTAGCCACCACAACATCAATGAAAGTAACGATAAAATAATTACAGCCTGGATTTGCGTCTTTGGGTGTGTGTGTGTGTGTGTGTGTCTGGTGGTGGTGGGGTCTTAGGGTGCTTGTCTTTCCGGATATAAAAGAGCCTGTTGAGCTTCTTCGTCCTCGTCACCCAATGACCCTGAAACTCGCAAAATGAGAGCGACGGCTTTTCATACCAAACGTAAACGAAGGGTATCAAAATGCTGTTACGTACAAATAAGCCCATTCAATCCTAACTGTGAAGTTGTTTCTGTTGTTGCGCTCGACATAGACGTGACTGTCAGAAACGATGTACTTGAGCTAATGGCAAGCAATGGGGTATGATACTGCACGACAGCCATCGACATCTCAGCCTTGACACGTACCTTGCACTACTTCTCAAAACGACCAACCGACTCTCGTTTGTAACAGCCATTTCGTCCTGCGTCTCGGCGAGTCCTCCATAGACAATCTGGGCGCCATCAGCCTGAAGAACGTACTGACTCTGGCCTTGGCCTGGGCTCTCGTCTTCTTCTGCCTCATGAAAGGCATCAAGTCCTCGGGAAAGGTGAGCCGTCTACTGGCCGGGGATGGGCTGGAGGGGTTGTTCGTTCGATCTTCTCGCAATGCATACAAATCTGTACCTATACACAGGGTGAATGGACCTTACCAGTGCTCACATGATCGGAGCGCTACTGTACAGCCTAGTTTCGCTTTGGGAAAAATTTCAGATATGTGGTCGGTGGGGAGGGGGAAGGGGCCGAGGGATAAATTTGATAAATTGTCTCCCAGTTGAAGAATTGGCACTTTTTTTCTCTGTCAATTTTTTAAAAATGAAGACCAAGCACAAGGTGCACTAGGAAAAAAATCCATGCTCACTCACGTGGACGCAATCTTTATGTCATTTACTAGTATTTAGACCTATAATTATATTCATATTCTCCTATAAATGTATATCTCTCGGTTTCTTTCTACGGTCGTTCACTTTCCAGTAAGTTGTTCGTTTTGAGAGTTTCTCTGGCAGCGCGCTCCGATGATCCTGTCACCTCAAATACGTGTATTGTTTTAATGAGATGCACTGCTGTAACGTTACAGTCTCTCACCACACTGCAAAACCATGAGGGTTGTCGCAGAACCGCAAAAATACATGCAATGTAGCAACAGCTTCGCGCACACACAACAGCACTTGAAAGGCGAGTGTTTGAATGACTTATTAATATGCAAATAATATACAACCTGATACGCATATTGTTATACTTGTGTTTTCTGACACTATGGTTTTATGTAGCGTAGACTCATGACATCAGCGCGGCTTGTGTCTGTTGTATTTATAGGTCGTGTACTTCACAGCTACCTTCCCTTACGTCATCTTGACTGTGCTGTTGGTAAGGGGCGTCACTCTGGATGGCTTTATGGAGGGCATCCGGTTCTACGTAGTGCCGAAATGGGAAAAGCTCGCTGAAGTGAAGGTAATTATAAACTCTGTTCTTAATGGGACAATCCTTCAAGGAACAAGTTTTGACGGTCTGAGCCAGGCGTTCAGCTGGATAACTGTAGTATTCAGTTTTAGGTTAGATGGACGGTAGCCAGCCAATCACAGAAAAGTATGCTTTAAAAACATAACCCTGTTTATTGTGGATTTCGATTTTCAGCGATAAGGAGCTGTCTTGCTAGAGGATGGTATCAGCCAGTTAAATGCAAAGATCGGCCAACGCAGAGGTTTCGACACGGCATACGATCTTTTCTTTGGGCGAGGTGGGGGGGGGGGGTGCATACGATTTTTTTGGGTGGGCAGGCAAGCTCCCCCCGCCACCTTTTGCCTCCAGTCCAGTTTAGCATATCCATGTCAAAAGTCCGATGAAAGCAGTCATAAGCATGATTAACTTTTTAACTGGAACGAACATTCATTAAAGAGGCATGTTTGCACTAAAATCTCGGGAGGAGAAGTTTTGGAGAGAAATTCTTCGTCAAAATGAAAAAATAAGAAGAGACTATTTAACACATTCGGTTTGATTAGTTCTTAAAACGACCCCTTCCATTCGACTTCGTCGACCGACGTAAACCCCGTGTAGGTGTCTTGTAGACGTCAGGTGGAGAACCTTTCGTTCTGTCTCTGTCTTACGTCAAATTACAGGCCTGGGGAGACGCGGCCACGCAGATCTTCTACTCGCTGGGCGTTGGTTTTGGGGGACTTTTGACTATGGCCAGCTACAACAAGTTTAAAAACAACTGTTACAGGTTGGATTTGTGTTTTTGGGGCATATATCCCACTCTGTGTGTGCCTCCTCTTTCTTTCTTCTCTCTTCGCAAATATTGTCTCTCACTTCCGCCCTCCCTTCGTGTACAACTTCCCAAGTTCACTTCAAACGCCAGCTAAAGTACGCCCGCGCAGGCAGGTACGCGTCTGAGCTGACGCCGCATAGTTTGGAAAAATACGAATTTGTTTAAAGTCCTAATATGTCAGCAAGAGTCTACTGTCAACATTCTGACAGCGTATATTGCTGCACTAGTCGTTATATAGCCTGTGTCGGTTTCGGGTGTATCTTCAAAAATCAGCAGCTGCTTTAGCAGTGAGCTTATAACCACCCTGGGTGTAGCCGTTCATCGTCACACGTAAGAACTGTCAGGCGATCTGTCATTGCAATTTGCAGAGACGCCATCGTCGTGGCGGCTATCAACTGCGGGACCTCCGTTTACGCTGGCTTCGCCATTTTCTCTATGCTGGGTCACATGGCCTACGTTTCTAACCAGAACATCGAAGACGTGGCCGACTCAGGTAACGAACGGCTGATGCCATACGTTTGTAAATTTTTTTTAAAAGATTTGTAAAAACATTTAAAAACATTTGTTCACATTTGTAAAGTTTAAATACAAAAATTGTTATAAGTGATGAGCGAGATGTTTAAAAAAAACTCCAGGCTGTAATAACATCTTTAGCATGTCTCCTCCATCCCCTACTCCAGCAAAACGATGAGAAGACGTAAAAGAATTCAGGACGAAGTGGGAGTAGAAAGTAATGTGACGAAAAAGGCCCCGGTGCTAGCACTTTGCATCTCGCGCTGACACTTAGTTCTTTTTGCAGGTCCTGGTCTGGCATTCGTCGCCTATCCGGATGGTATCACCAAGCTGCCAGCCATGTCTCTGTGGAGTTTTTTCTTCTTCTTCATGATTCTGACCCTGGGCTTAGACAGTCAAGTGAGCATAGCTGTTTACCCGCTCCCCATTCAGTTTCTGTATACCTCCCTCCACTTGGGCGCTGGTGTTTACGTGAGCTTGTGCATGTGATGGGAAGGGAGGGAGCAGAAGAGAGAAAAGAGATTATGTGGGAGGAGAAGGGAGAAGGAGTGTTCATGGCTGTGTTCACAGATGGTCTATTCCGCTCACAAGTTAATAGCTACTAAACTGCTACAGGTTTCAGGTTCTAATGTATTATACTCCCGCATTAGTTTGACCTTTTTAAAACTACCAGCATTTGATCTGTTTATGTCGATGCCACATCGCCTGAAAGACGTGCTTAGTTTAATTTTTTAAAATGTTTTAAATCATTGCAATTACTCTCAATGTCTGAAACAAATCTAATGCTGGCGTTTGGATCTGCACTTACGTTGCAAATTGCTGTGGCATTTTTCTGTAGTTTGCCATGATGGAAACTGTGATCAGCGGTATCTCGGATCTGTTTCCGCACGTTCTACGCAGACACAAAACAATCTTCACATTTATTCTGTGTCTGATTGGTTTCCTGCTCGGAATTCCGCAAACAACGAAGGTAAGTACTATGTGTACGCTCGATTTCCTTTTTCATTTGGATCTTTTTGATGGATTCTATCAGATTAAAAAAATTCAGAGACCGTAAACGTATTTGGAAATATTTGTTTACCTTTAGGGTGGAATATACGTTTTGACTCTGATGGATTGGTACAGCGGCAGCTACAACCTCATGCTCGTGGCGCTGAGCGAGTTGATTTGTCTTATGTATGTCTATGGTAAGTTGAAATGGTGAGTAGTAGCCCTGTGGTGCAGGTTCCAGTTTCGTCTGAAGGGTAGTCATCTTGGACGTTAATTGTTATACAGAGATAAGTCACTTCTTTTCTTTCTTTGCTTTATTGTACGTTATTATAGATGTAGGTGCTTTTTGTTTTCTTGTGTTTTCTGTTTCGTAATGGTCCTGAAGAAGTTGTACTTCCACAAAACTATGACTTGTTCGTGCAGATTACTTTGGTTCAGTTTGTTTTGACCCTGTCTTCACTTCCTGAGCCGCAGTTGCTTATTTACGACTAGAATTACTCATCTGGTTTAGACGCCATAGGCGAACGTTGATTTAACGAAGTGATGCGATCAACCTTAGCGATTTCTTGATGAATAAATACGCATGAAATTCATAACAGTAGTTAACAAATAGATCAAAACTGATCTAGCTTTCGGACCTCAGAAGCCTACGACATTTTACAAGACGATACACGACAAAACGTTGCATGACAAGTTTACGCCAGCAAAATTCCATTTTAACTTTGGTCAAGCGCAGTTTTGAGCAACTGTTCTGATTGACATGACACTTTACTTAGTATTGTCCGGTAACTAAGCAGCTCCTTTATATATGTCCATGACGTGCCTCATCACAGAACAGATAAGTGCCTAAGGCAAATACAAACGTTAATTCAGATGCAAATTGAGATGCTACTGTAGTTGACGACTACGACCGACGGCGATGATGATTAATAAAAACATTTTTTCATGCTGACGACAGGTTTCAGAAACTTTAGCATGGACATAGAGATGATGATTGGTTTCAAACCCAATTACTATTGGCTCGCTTGCTGGACTGTCGTAACGCCGGCCGCCATTCTGGTAAGTTCCACAATTTTAGGAGGGTCCAACAAAATGTCTTTCACTGTATTAGCGCTTTCCAACAAAATATAAGTTCAGCGAAGAGGATAGCATTTCTTTTATTGCTTTTCTCGTTGTTCTTGGCAAACCGCACACTAAGTTGTCGATTTTTCTCCACAGTTCATCCTCATCAGCGGTGCAGTCCGCTACACTCAAGCTTACTACGGCAAATACGTCTTTGAAGACTTCGCGCAGGGGTTGGGCTGGATGATGGTGGTCTTGCCGCTCCTTGCCATTGTCGTCGTAGGTTTCGTCCAGATGATCCGCTACGGCATAGTAAGTATAGGGACGAACAGTCGCGCTGGAAAATTTATTTCAGACTTACATCTTTCGTGTGTGCATTCGTCTGGCGTTTCCTGTCGGACGTAGGTTTCCAAAAGATTTTGTAGAACCGTGCCTTATGCTCACGTACTCGCTTTGAGTCGAATGGAATCAGTGGTTAAAACTTAACCAGCTTCTCCAGCACTCGTTTCATCTGATTTCATTAGACCGAGAGATTTCCGCTACTTCTTCTCTCAACGATACCTCAGTGAAAATGTGTCATATATTTTGAACGAGTTAAATCACAGGTTTTGACTAGTATTTTCTCAAATGACTGTTTTTGATTTTGCTTAGTCGCACCGTGTGAACCGGCTTAGAAGGGTAACACAATTGATACAAACAAGGCTGTGCACATCATTAATTCTTCACGTCACAGTAAATTTCCATGTAGATCACAGTATCTTAGAATCTCAACTTCTAAATCGTCTGAAATTTTGAGCTGTCATACTGTCTGTACACGGAAGTCGCCAGAAAAGTTGGGTTGTAGTGTCAGAGAACGTGATCAGCGTTTATGGCGTCCCAGTCCGGATTCCCTCGGGACTCGCATGTGTAGATGACAGAAGCACTTGTTTCCTTGCAGCCTGGCTGCTTCAGACCTCAGCCGTCGTGGGGGCCCTCGAAGGCAGAAGATCGCACTGCCCGCTACGCCCCTCTAAAGGACCCCTTCAGCAAGCTGGACCATGTGCACGCGGACAAGACCAACAGCGCCGGCCACGTCAACCTAGGGTACAACAACAGCGAAGTGAATGTCAAACTGTAACCCCTATTGGAACGTCAGCATTGTTTCCTTGTCGGAAGCATCGTCAAGCCGCATGTCCAAGACGATGGGAGCGCTTTCATTATCACACTCTGTGCTACTAAACCAAGACACCAGGTGTAAGCTGGAGTGAGGACCAAATCGCGATGAACACTGTCACCTATTTGTATATGTGATAATGTTAAAAAAGCTTAGGCCTGTTCTGGTCATGTCTGCATCGTCTGTAGTGGTGTTCTCTACTGTCAAGAAAAAAATCCGGCTGCGATTCCGAGTTACATCATTACTATATATTATTACGATTATTATATATATATATCCCTTTCTCCTTGTTTTAGACATGTCAGGTTAAACAAATGAGTGACGTCATCATCTTACTCTCACAGCCATTCAATGTCAGAAACAATTCAGGATGTCTGGGTGTAAAATTAGTAGCTGAGGGTGATTTCGACCTTGGAGCGTCGCATTAATTAATCGATCTCGTGCGAGAATATTTTGTTTCAAAGTTCTGTAGATGTAGTTGTTCTAGTCATGGTTGCAAATGTGCTACAGAAGTTCCCCTCACCAGCGTGATTCACCACTAGCGATGCTTTACCAAGATGTTAAATTGCGCAAAGCCGTGCGAGAAGGCAACCAACCAGCCAGCCAACCAACCAACCAACCCGACCACCCACCCACCAAACAAGCAAACCCCAAAGCCACTCGCCTACCCACTACCCACCCGCCCACCCACTGCTAAATGTGAATCATCATCACAATGGTTAACAATGAGGGCCTGGTAGACCTGCGGACTAGCAGGTGAAAGGTTGCTGGTTCGAGTCCTGGTGTGGCCATCTCCTCGCATATTAAACTGCCTGTTCGCACTAGCCATCTTACTGCAGCCATCAGTCTGGTGGTTCTGTCAACGTATAGCTTAGTAATAGGACGCCCTCCCCCACCCTCCATAGTGGGAAGCCACTGCGAGGTGGAAGCACTGTCCCACTAATTAACGAACCAGCCAACACTGAAGCTGTCTTCCCTTGCTAGTGGAAAACTACTAGAGTGGCGGGTTTTTTTCAAGCACCTATATTGTCCGACCAACATTCTCTGGAATCGTTCAGAAGGCTAATTCCCAAACAAAGATGCTTTATTACTTATAGCATAAATATTCATTGATTTTTTTCCAGTGAACTTTAAGATGAAATAAAGTACTGAAATTGTCTGATTTGTAAAGTGTTGAGCTTAGCACAACAGAACTTGTGGCGCATAGCAGAAAAGCAGAAATCAATAAACACATGAGAGTTGAGGGTCAGCAAACTACAGCTCTAACCAGAAGCAGTTGTTTCGATCTTCATTAAATTCCATCGCTTGGTTCTTCCGTAAAACTTTTAATTAAAAGGTTTTTCGCGGTTTGCATATTTACTACCGAGATAACGTTTTATTCTCTCCTGTCAACGTATTCAGCTGGATTTTCCGCAGATTCGGTATGTTGTATACGTGTTGAGTATTCCGAATACTGATAGCATTTTGCTTGCAGATGCTTGCTTGGATTTTTCCTTGCAGACGCTGGGAGATGTCTTTACATGCAGATTTTCTGTAAGACATTTGATGCTGAGTACTGAGACTGAGCAAATGTGTTGGCTACTTTATTTGAAGCCTTGTGACCCTCGACGCCCACATTCAGACGTGGAGGCGGTCGGAGGGCACCTGCGCAGGTGCAGCCGCTTCTCTGGGGATCTGCTCTGCGCACCTGTCCCCCTCCTCGTGCAGCGTGTAGCTGGGAGGCAAGCTGGATTCGACGAGAACCGGGACGGCACGTGGCGCCTGCGGGTAGGCTAGAGGGCCATGGTGGGGGTACGCGCTCAGGACGGGCCGGGATGGATCCAGGACGGCCTTGAGTTGATACGTGGCGACAAACTGCTGCCTGTAGTTGGCTGGGGGCACAGGCACATAGGTCGCAGCCGGAGGCAGTGGGAGAGGTCCTGCGGGTGTAGATGGCACGTAGATGGAGGATACGTACTGGTGGCCCGAACAGTAGGAAGGATTCTGGTACAAGTCTCTGTGTTGGAGATCACTTAACCCTTCACGCGGACATACAAAAACATTATGAAGAACAGGGTTAGCAGAAGAAAAGGAAGAGAAATATATGCAGATATGCATAATTGCGTTACAAAGAGAGAAGGGAGGAACATTCAGGCATCCAAAAATATGCTTTTAATGTAAAACGGAGAGAAACTGGTTAGTTTTCCATCTCCCTCAATATGCATGCGTGCGCACGACAAAGAAAGAGGGAGGAAGAGAGACAGACTAAGTAAATGAACCTTTATGCTGAATCCTTAACTCACCTGTACCCGGAGGTGATACCACCACAGACTTTGGGTTCTGCCGTTTCATCAAGCACAGGTAGAAAACGCTGATGATTAGAGCCGATAAGACCGCTGCTGTTCCCAAAATAATGAAAGAAATCCACATGCTGAAACAAAGGCAATCTTACAGTGGTCACATTTTCCCCACCTTTTATTGCGACACTGAAATATTTTTCTATAAAGCAACGTCTGTAGACCCAAAGGTCACCGCAAGCAAGCTTACATGGACGAAAGGTGCTCCGGGTAGCAGCATTTTCCCTCACAGCAGCCGTAACTGCACAGCATGGTCTCACTTTCTAAACTGCCGTTGAACGGAGAACGTCCAGTTGCTTCTTTGTTCCCATGGAACGTGCAGTTCTGGCTCTCTGCAGATAAATTACAAGCCCACTTACAGCTGCCTGTAATGGTTGATAGAAATAAACTGGAATGAAAGCGGTGAATTGCATCTACTTTTTACTTTGGTGAAGACAGTTTGATGCCGAGGGAAATGCCCGCTCGAATTTAAATCTTCCTGGGTGCTCCCCAACCCTGCCAGCTCTTCCATCGCATAGATTTTATGGCTGTATCCAGAAGTATCCGACTTGGAGGTCATTCGTGCAAATCGGCTACAGCCTAACCAGGGGAGAGAACTTTTTTCCTTCAAGATTTGTCTGATTTATTCCCGGGCTTGTTAAGCACCGTCTGAAGACTCCATAATATTATATTCCTCCTGCATCTAACTTTCCCTTCTGTTGTATCTTTCATTTCCTACGCCACGATAATGAATCTTCTTCACTGATATTTTTTTTCGCCAAAATGTGCACCACCACCACAGCCCTTGTAGCGTCTGAATATATTTGACGATTCCCCCCCCCCCCTCAACTTTCCGCTTTGCTCTTTGATGCAATTTCAAGATTAACGTCGTGGTTAGAGATAACATTCGATTTGTCCATGTAACTTCCCACACGAAAATCCAGTCATGTTTAACAGTGTGTATTTTGAGTATGGGTTTACCATAGGCCAAGGTCCTCCTATGCAACCTGTGGAAGCTTGGGTTATACACGGGACACCCCTGACTGCAAAACATATCCCTTCAGCAGCGCCCCAGCTTCCAGTGAGTTGCTCAAGTCGCTCGGTTTTAAAGTGGGAGATAAACCTGGCCACTCCAATCACTAAACAGCCAATCACCCGACGCGCAAAGTCGTTCTTAACAATACAATACCATAAACATGTATCAGAGAGACTAGAGAGAGATCCACTGCTTGCTTCAAAGAAAGAGAAAAACGAACAATTTCACCGGTCTTACCGCGTAAAATCTGGTGAAACATTAAAGATCTGTCAGCAAAGAGAGGCATTGGTTTCGCCTGCTGATCAGAGCCTTAAATGTCACGTGTACCGAAGCACAATGGTTTTTGCTTCAACCGACTTTCTTTTCTTGCAATACTCCGAACGACGACCTCCCTCTGACTCACTGCTCCATTTGTCTTTCTAAACGTCATGTAGATAGGATGACGTTTTTGATGACGTACGTCGTCCCCCCACCCCCTCCGCAAATGAAGACGGATTGTCCACTGGCGAGGAACAGTAAAATACTCCTCACACGTCGCAAAATTGATACTTTTGCGAGCGTCGCCAGCAGATGCAACCGTCACGCAAAAGTTCCTCTAGCATGTCGCCACTTTTTCGTGAAGTTCGCCCGCAGATCTGTAGTTGTCCCCGGTGACCCAAGAAATTCGGTCGGCCAAGAAAAATGTGGACTAATTATTTATATCGCCAGCTATTAAATTAGAATCGTTTTTGATCTCAATATCTGGGTTAGGCTTTAGGGTTAGCGTTTGCCACTCTCTACGCGCGCATGCGAAATCTGCCGGACCAGATTTCTTGACAGACCGAATTTCTTTCGACACCGGCATCGCCAGCGTGGCCAATCAGAAATCTCTAGCAGAGTAGCGACCACAGAGTTCCTATGTAAGAAGTCCGTGGTAGCGACCCTTTTGTCTTCAAAAAGTCGCCTGCTGTCGATTTTCTTAGCTGATTTGGTTTCGCCATCCACTTTCGTACCAGTCTTTTTACTTTTCGTCTTGCAACTCGATGATTGTGATGCCAGTAACAGCCATTGTCAATCGAGTGGGATCGATGGAGGCGACCCAAGCCAAGCTTGGACAGGTCATGCAGTGCTAAGGTGGTTTTTACGGCCATACATCGCCGACAGATCTTCACATTAGCTTCGTGGAAATGGTCACGCAAAAGGGCTGTCTTTTGGGCGAATGGTGACCATCGCCACATGTTAAGAGCCTTTTAATACCTTGCGGTATAAATAAGTTAGATCAATGTTATGTAGATGGAGTTGTCTGGCCCCAGACCGAACACACTCTTCATTTAGTCTTATTAGTTTCCTATAAAATTCAACTGGTGTGTATTAGTATTATGTTTACAACTGATTAAATTGTATATTGCTGACAGTGGGCTTTTAACTGATGTCAAAATACACTTTAATTCTCCAGTCAGGTATATGTATTAGCAACAGCCATCTGAGAACACTTTACAGCATCAAATCTGTTTGAGGGTGCTGCACATTCAACTCATATGTAGCATTCATTAGTTTCCGGCCTTAGCACAAGTATTTTTTGTTCCAATGGTTTAAAGAAAACAGAGATTTGTCAAAATTTATGCACTCGTGGCTCACTCCATGCTCACAGAAGCAGAACAGGAACAACATAAATTCATAGTACATATATCTTCTGCAAACTGAAAACAACCTGATTTTTGTTTAAATCTAAAAAATATCATTATGAAAAAGAGATTAAGCAATGATAAGGTTCTACAAAACACCCACTTACCCGACACTGCCAACTGGAAAAGAATACAATTATTGTACAATACTTGAAATGATTTGCACCAGCAGAATTACATGGCAATGTTGTTTAGGCATAGTTAGCTGTACTTGAAACACCTTAAAATAAAAGTGTCAGTCCTTTCTAAATTCTACGTGCTATGCATGATTACAATTTTTTAAAACACACTTTACACAACTCATAATTATGTCATGATTATGACTGTACATAATCTCAGCTTTCATCTCACATAAAGCTGAATAATGCTTTAAATCAGGGCTTCAGACATCCTCATTTTTCTGCACTTTTCCATCGCCAGCACAACTGGTTCCGCCTTTAAAAAAAATGTCATTGCTCAGAAAAACTTACAAGGTTTAAAAAAAAATATTTCACCACTCTGGCTTCAGTGTAATTTAGAACAACCTATGTATACTATATGTAGTGTAATGTGCCTTTTTAAAAAATGATTGTCATGGTACAATCCATTGCACATTTTGGGTAAATCTGTTAATAAACTGGGTATTTTCTCAACTGAATTTCCTCTTTTTAACCATGGCTGTTGGAAGCCCTGTTTCATCAAAAGCCAGAATGTGAGCGGCACTGCAGCCTTGCTCTTGAGGAAAAACCATTTATATTCAGGCAAAACATTTATCTTCCAGAAATCCCTACTGTACAAATTCCAGTGAACATGGTGAAAAAGCACAATGGTTCCTGCATAATGCATACACACATTACCACCAGATAAAATCTTTTTGGCGGGTGGGGATGTTCTTGAAAAATCCTCCTTCTTATCCACACTTATACCTGTGCTTCAATTGTTTTCCTATCACACACATCCGCACAATCACATACAACTTTTTGTTTTAGATGTTTTAACAACACCATTTGTGCTTACATAAAACTGTCGCTGAACATGAGCTTGATGAATTCTAAATTTTACAAGATGGTCTTAACCTTTAATCAATAAGAACTCTCCACAACAAATGATTCATAGCTATTTTCTGTTTCTCAAGCCCCCAGATGAGTGGTCCTCCTGCCACCCTCCCCTCATTAAAAAATGTCAGTATATTGCATCGTCAAACAATCCATTTAATGTGCAAGAAAAACAGGTGACTGCCGCTTGGAGTAAAATCTATCTTAAATTTAAAACAAGGGAACTGGACCAAGCTAAGACATGACACAGACAAAGACAATCTACATGTTTCGGAGCACTACCCCTTCCTCAGGACGACACAAAAACGACGAAAAAACGACAACAACGAAAACAGAAGAAAAGGACTTAGCTTCAGTAGATGTGGCGCATAGGCTGGACAGCAGGAAAATGACTAAGGGACAGTGAGTAAACAGGGTTAAAAAGAGGGGCAGCCAATCGCCAGGTGGGTAGGAAAGGGTAGGGAAGGGTAGGGGTGGAGAGGG
>SMGT01012708.1:5545-22844 GCA_004794575.1 Lanistes nyassanus
AAGAAAGAAAGAAAGAAAGAAAGAAAGAAAGAAAGAAAGAAAGAAAGAAAGAAAGAAAGAAAGAAAGAAAGAAAGAAAGAAAGAAAGAAAGAAAGAAAGAAAGAAAGAAAATGTCTATATTAAAAAAAACGTATGCTGAATGATGTCTTCCTATAATTTGTAGTAGAGACCCTCTACAAATCGAAATGAATCAGTCGCTTGGGGCGAGTTGCAGCCCGTGTGTGTGACCAGAAGACTATAAATGCGCAGGCAATGAGTTGCTGTTTCTGATAGTTGGATCTAGTCACACACCTTTTCGGTGGATCGGCAGGCGTGCAAACGGGAGACAAGCGACTAATATCTCTCCCGCTACACTTTTACCTTGTTTTCCAGGAAAACGACAGGATGCGATTCCTTCAGGACGGTAGCCGTCAGTATTGCACCTGTAACTTCCGGTTTTTTTTACGAATCGTGTGGGGACGTTTATGACGGCGTTGTCTGTCACAGGTGGCTTGCAGTCGAAACCATCCTGTCTGATGCAGTGGAGTCCGTTGCTTATCCATGCGCAGTCAACCAGCTTTTCTGTTCAGCACGGTCAAGAACAATTTATTAGTGAATGATTCTTTGGTGTTAACACAGATTTTGATTGTTTTGTCTTTTAACACATCGTACTACTGTATGCTGTAAATTTTCATAGAGCCCGAAAAAGAATACAGATCCAAAACTTATCCCCAACCCCCTTTTTTGTGGTGGGGGAAGGAGATTTCTATTAACAAAAGCACTTAAGTGGTCTGAAGGTGCAAAGCGAAAAAAATATTCAGAAGTTCTCAGCTTTATACCCAAAATATATAAACTGTCTTGCGATTTTAATTATTTTTGAATCTGGTGTATATACAATATTTAATCCACATGAATTTTACGGAACTCTGATGATGCAAAATATTTGTCCTACCAGATCCAAAACATGATAAAACCTTACTTATTTCCCTATTATTACGTAAATTAAAAACTACCTTCTCCTCCACCGTCAGGATAAAAATAGACTGCAAAATCTGTTCGTGTCGAGTTTATGTTTTCTGAAAATCGGCATTTTAAGATGCTCCCATCAGTTGCCTCACACGCTGTGGCCGTGTTCCCTGAAACATGTTTTTAAGCTCGTAAAGGACAGGTGAGACTGAACACCGTACACCAGCAATCTCGTCCTGTGCTGTCCACGTGTGATTTCACTCAGTTAAATTGACAGTCAATCATTTTCAAGCCTCAGTCAAATATCATAAATCCCCCTTTTCGAGGTGTGTCTGAAATTTCCACCTACTTGGGGCACGCATGCGCAGACGATATTTCATCCTGTAGACTTTTCAATTCTGCTTATACATGAAAACAGAACTCCTACGTAATACAAACCCCTAAAACTGTCCCTAACCCCCTTTCCCCCTCCCCCCCCCCAAGAAAACCCCGTTCAGCTAACAAGGGTTTCGAATCTGCGACTTTTAGTAGTGAAACCTACAAGAAGTGACGCTGTCTGGAGGTCATTGCTTTACCTGTAGTTATCTGTTGTTAGAAACCAGCATGCGCAGCTCACTTTATACCCTGCACTAGCGTGCCTGAAGTCAGAGGAATTTGCAAACTCGACACCGGAGCACATTTGACTAGTTTAAAATAAAATAATCGATAGTGGTCAGTCATGAATGTTTATGCGGTGGACATGTTGTAAGTAGAGCTTATAACGTGTTACTGTGATTACGTGCTTATAAATTGTTACTGTGATTACGTCCTGATAACGTGTTACTGTGATTACGTGCTTTTAACGTGTTACTGTGATTACCTCTGGCCTCTGCAAAGAAAAGAGGAAGCAACACGACGACTATGAACATGATTAGCAGGTGTCACTCAAACCAACGCCAAGCCTTCGTTGCTGCAAATAAATGGAGTACCATGTAGAATCATCAATAATAAATGTGAAATACCGTCAATGAAATTACTTATACAATGTAGTAGTCACAATATTTAAAATCTATTTAACAACATCTATCAGTGGTATATGACTAATATGTGCTACCAAAATATTTTTAAAGTCATTATGTTACATATTCGTCAGTTAAGCTTTATTCAGTTCTAAAACGTGCTCTAAGTTTACCATAATTATAACAGAGACACATTCTCTAAGGCTGATCCTATAAAACACACAGCCTACCTTAAAGTGTTGCTCTTGTGAGCTCCAAGCAGGAAGGGACTGAGCGAGAAAACGCCCTTGGGTTAAAAGGAACCTAGGACCGCTCTAAATTGGGGTATGGGTAGGGACAGGTTAGTTTCTACTCTTTTATCACAGTGGCTTCAGTGATATCAACACACTTGTGCACATCCCGCAGCTCCCCCTGGAACAACACGATTAGACTCTGCCTCTGACTAGATCGTACCAGCTCTACAAATACGGGCTTAGGCTCGTTTGAAATGGAACCAGTTTGAGTTTGAGTTTAAGCCTGAGCCTTTGTTGATCGAACGGTTGGGTCACATCAAGAGGGAAAGACACAAAGATGAAATATCAGATCACGACTGACTGCATACCAATATTGTTGTTGGAGAATACTTATACAGCGTACTGGGGGCCTTGTTAGCTGAGTTGGTAGAGGTGGGGACTAGCACACCGCCTTCACTACACGAAAATATAGAGGTGTCAGTGACGCTATGACGCAGCTACGATTTTGGAAATTCGATAACTTCGATACTGCAAACAGTATCACTGACCTGAAACCTGTCGAAAAGGAAACCTCAAGTAGGTTTATCCTCCACGAAAGATGTCATGAGCTCTGATTTCACAACTGAACCTCGGCTTCTATAGTCCTGTCAGAAGGAGATATCCTGTCATTCGATAGAAGTTTCAGGCAAACGCAGTTATGCAAATACCTACGTAGGCTATTGTCGTCAGGTCATAGGTTTGTCTAGGGGTTTAGCATTTCACATTTTATAATTCTTATAAACCGAAACCTCTTTTCCAGAAGATAGTCAGTATTAGGTCATTAGCTCTCTAATTAGATGTTTAGAGATAGTAAGAACAAATGATTGGTCTGGATAAGGGTGGTTGCCCACTAATGAAATAATGAGTGTAAACGTGCCTTCTGAAGCTTGTATTTTGCTAGAATTATAGTAACGAGTGTGTCCATCCAGTGGTAAGAGGTTTGTTTGCTGATAGAATTGTAATGGGGCTTTGTCTGATTTTAGCTAGCACTAGGAGACTTGATTCATCAGCCACGTAGTGAGAAGATCATTATGCGTTCCGCATTTCCTCCAGGATCGAAATAGCTGCGTCTTCGATCCTATACAGCCCTTAGATGTTTAGAAGTGTGAGATCCTATACAGCCCTTAGATGTTTAGAAGTGTGAGATCCTATACAGCCCTTAGATGTTTAGAAGTGTGAGATCCTATACAGTCCTTAGATGTTTAGAAGTGTGAGATCCTATACAGCCCTTAGATGTTTAGAAGTGTGAGATCCTATACAGCCCTTAGATGTTTAGCTCTTTGGCCCCGTAGGGACCCGCAGGGCTAGCAACCCCAGAGGCCGCATAGAGGCCGCATAGATTTAACGTTTAAAAAAAATTACCGCTTAAAAACTACCACACTCACAGCAATATATTTTACATATTTAGAAAGATCTATTCTTCGGCAACACAATGGAAACAATACTTTTTAGTTGAAAATATTAAATACTACTTACTATTTGATTCCAAATACAGTCACTTTTTGCACACAAAACAACACACAACAAATTAAACCCGTAGATCCAGTGTGAACGACGGAAGTGGACCTGAAGGGTCACTACACTAAACCTCGTTTGGCAAGCCGAAACTGTTTCCGAAACTCATTTAGACAGTGCAGGGGAAACAACCGACGATAGAGCTTCACAATAATATAAGGTTTACCTCCCTTACACCGTTAAATGCGTCGCTGCAAAGTTTTGAATTCGTCGTAAGTTTGTCGACACCGCGTCCTCCTGGCTCATTTACGCCGCCGCCGGTTAACCGGCGGTATAGGGGCCAAAGAGTTAAAAGTGTGAGATCCTATACAGCCTATAGATGTTTAGAAGTGTGAGATCCTATACAGTCCTTAGATGTTTAGAAGTGTTAGATCCTATACAACCCTTAGATTCCCCGCACATAAAACTGCTTGTCCGCACTGGCCATCTTACTGCAGCCATCAGTCTGGTGGTTCTTTCAGTGCGTAGTTTAGCATTAGGATATAATCCCCCATAGTGCGAAATCACCGCAAGGTGGTTTGGAAATTGACAAAATGAGGCATCGATCGCTGGAAATGAGGTTTTTACGTTTCTGGGCAGTGATATGTGTTACCTTGTAACTCTTCTTGTTTGTGGGTTTTACTATACATTGATAATTAAGCAATCAATGATGACAGTTTCTGGAAAATTTTTACATCTTAAGATAAGATAAACGTGGATACCAAGAAACACACACACACACACACCCCACCACCACCACCACCACCACCACCACCACCACCACCACCACCACCACCACCACCACCACCACCACCACCACCACGCTTGAAGGAATACTGCATAAATCATTTGGTGAGAAGCTCTTAGAACTTTGTAGATCATTTGATGAAAACATTTAAATGGTTATACAACTTTTGAAAGTGACAAATTTACTTGTTTGGGTGTGCGTGTGCTTGTGAATAAATTGCGAGTGCGCGCGTTCATGTCGTGTGAATAAACAGTGTTTATAGAACTACATAGGTATAGATATAAAATTCATTGTAAAGTTTGTAACATTATCGATTCTCAAAGTAGGGGTCACGGCACCATACAATCCAAAGTAACATACTGCCACACTTGAAATCGAGAGCCATGGCCTTACAGATCCGATGTGACGTTACCATAGCCACCAATCAAATGTGCGAGTTAGATGTCACGGCGCCAAGAAGGCAGAATGTAACACAGTCACGGCACCACACACTGGTCCGTAACGTGAACCCCGGTGCATGTTTGGTTGTCTCAGTATTTTCTTAGTCAGTACGGCGTTCCATGTCGTGACGGTTAACATCAAGTTCAATAACTCTGTCTAACACTTCTCCACCTGTACGCGACTCTCTAGCTGTCCCTGTCGGTGTCCATCTCCTCTCTTCATCTGATGGTCGGGGTGTCTAATCCTTCCTTCCCACTGGTCCTACCAGGGCTTTAATAGCTGACTTTAATGTTAAGGTTTCAATTATTAAAACCCGCACGTGTGGCTGTGATTCGCAGCTGTGCTCTGAGTGACTTCTGTTGACAGTGAATGTTTTGGAGTATGCTGTGTGTGCACATGTGTGCACGTGGGTGCGTGGGTGACCAAGTGCTGGGCATATCAAAATAGTATTTCGGACATTGCAGGTATGTCTTCGGTGCAGTCTGTTCAGTTCCTTGGAGGTCAATTCCTAGAAGTGGCATACCTGGAAAAGTTCTATGCTGATCTGTACTGCATCTAGCCCTGTACACAACATACATAAGACCTAATACGGATATCGATACGAGTTAAAGAATTCTATAATTATAAAATGAAGGTCCAGCCTTACAAGGAGGCTGCCTGTAACCGAGCTCTTGGGGTGAGCTCAAGGGGCTGTGTGTCAGCCTTTGGAAAACGTCATATCCTCTGTGGCGTGTGTGATCGTCGGCATCAAAGTCTGCTGTTACGTGGAGGTGTTCAAGAGGTCTTCAGGGTATCTACTGGAATATATCCAAGGAAGGGGCGCTCCAACGTACAGACTGTCGTGCGGACTGTAAGAAGCATTCGGGAACGAGTGTTGTGTTCTGTGAGTGTTGTGCATCACGTGGTCATTCTTTCCTCGTATGCAAAGGCGAGATTAAGGTACGTGGTTTGTCATTACGTTTAATGGCGAGGCGGGTGATGTAGAGTGGTATTGGATTTTATTGTAGACTAGCTCCAACAGAAGGAAATTGCGGGACGGCCTAGAGCTTAAACGAGTCATAACAGATGTTGTCTTGATTGTAAATACTCGCTGTTTATATCAACAATACATTCTTCTTTTTTGCCTTCACTGTAATACAGTGATAGTTCCACCTACGCATATGTCACCCTCTTGACGGTGGTCGTGCGAGCGAGCAGAGTAGACGACCCGTCAAGAGGAAAAAAACAGGTGCAAGAGAAACGGGCATGCGGTGTTCCGTCCTGTCTGCATCAGAGCTGCATCAACACTTCACAGTGGAAATTTCTGGAAAGTATTGGAACAGCCGCTTCATAAGCACACGGACAACGTCTGGAAAAGGCAGGGATTTAATTGGAGAATCCCCGATTGGGCCCAGAAAGCCCTCACGGATGGTCGGACACGTCAGAATAATATGAAGACATTATAGATACAATATAGATACAATATAGAAACAATATAGATACAATATCGATACAATATAGATACAATATAGATACAATATAGATACAATATCGATACAATATCGATACAATATAGATACAATATAGATACAATATAGATACAATATCGATACAATATAGATACAATATAGATACAATATAGATACAATATAGATACAATATAGATACGAGACGTACAAGACAACACCGGCGCCAACAAGCAGCAGTGACACCTGCGAACAAGTGAAATACACGCGGTGGAAGTGCAGAGAGCAAAACCGCAGTATCACTGTCAGTATATAAGTAAAACTTATATCTGTACACCCCCCCCCCCACAAAAAACCCGAAGTCTGAAAAAGACAAAAAATAGGGAGTTCAGGCAGCAGGTCAACGACAGTTCGAACTGTCAAAACTTCCTGTGTTTCACTGCGAGTTTAAGAACAAAAGGTGCTGCATAGGCACAAGAAAAATTGCTGAGTCAGTAGAAACAAACCTTCTAGAATGTTCTCGAACAACCAAATATTATGGGATTTAGATATCACATGACCGGATAGTATATGAGGCCCGGCAGCAACCCCATACTTGGTTTCTCCATTGTACACCACGGAGTGATATTAAAACCGTTGACGTTAGTAAGCCCGTGGTCGGCTATTAAAGGTGACAAGAGCCTTATATCAACAAACTCGAAGTACAGTGATAGGTTTCTAGTCCGAGAACTGGAACCCGAAGTAACAGAATGGGAGTTCTGTTGTTAATGTATTTCCCCGAGAGGATATACATTCTGAGTAACTATTGCAGAGTCGAGCTCTGGTAGTTACGAGTGGAAGATTTGAGTTCGCGTCCGCTAGAGCGTCTAGGGCTAACGGACAGTTGTGCTAAGGAGAGCACATTTATAGACCACGTAGGAATCCGAGGATTTGCCGAGTTTGTCCCTGATTCCAGAAAGCCAAACCACAAAGAACACAATATTGGGTTGCGTTGAAAAGAACTTTAGTCAATTATTTGTCAACCACGACTGGACCAGTGGGTCGTATCATCGCCCGTCTACATATCGTCATCTTTCGCAACATCGCCTGTCTTCAATTTCACCGCCGTCTTCAGTATCATCGTCCGTCTACACATCATCGCCATCTTCAACTACATCGCCAGTCTGCAATCTCACCGCCGTCTTCAGTATCCTCGCCTGTCTTCAGGATCATCGCCATTATCCATACGTCGTTGTAAACTTCTTCGACTTCTGATTTTCAAGAACTTGTCTGACGCTAGCATTTAGGAGTGAACTGTGAATAGCAGTGTATTGCATCTCGTGCGTGCGGAACTGTAAAGGAACAGTATTCATTTTATAAAAAAAACCTTCTTTTGGATTGTGTGAATGAGGAACAGATCTGATTAGTGTGTGTGGGATTATGACATGAACGTAAGTGTTTCTAAACTCATTTGAATAATTTCGCATTGTTTTAAAGTAAAAGGTGGAAATAGATCCACGCTTGTGTTTCTTTCGGGTTGATTGAGGCGTCTAAAAAATTTCGAACACTAACACGCAGTCAGACATACACTTTCAATAAACTAAATTAAAGAGACATAAGTTTTTGATTGTTAATCGGTTTTCTGACAGTTTGGTGATCTGGCAGGGTAGGATCCTGATCCTCTGCTGACCATGGGTGGGTGGGGGTAGTTTAGGGTTTGCGCAGCATTTGGTCCCTTAGCCAATGAGTTTAACACATGACGTCACGGGTAACGTTTGCAGAACGCTCGTCCCTGGCGTTAACAGCTGGCCGCCAGTTGAAAACAGGGCTGCTTCTCATAATGTAAAATAACTACAATAACATACAGGTACAAACGGGCTGCTTTACATAACATAAAATAACTGCAACAATAAGTAGGTACAAACGTGCTTCTTCTCACTCTCGTCTTCTTCTTCTTCTTCTTCTTCTTCTTCTTTGCGATCGCTGCTACAGTTTGAGTTCGGAGTCAAGGATGAATTGGCTGGTCTTCTGTAGTGCTTCCGCCCGGCCGTACAGTTTCTCCTGGAGGCTCGTAGGCTCCGGCCAGATGTCCTCTCTCAGCTGCCGGTGGTCCCTGCATTCCTGCAGGATATGTTCAGCCGTCTGGTCGGCCTCTCCGCAGGGGCATTTTGAGGACGGTGCACGGCGAAGCCTCTTATGCATGTGCTGATTGAGCCTGTTGTGTCCCGTCCGTAGGCGGAAGATGATCACCTGCTCTTGTCGGGACAGATGGTGATAGCTGTCCTGGTTCTGGGGAGTTCTGAACAGGGCTTTACATAGATTGTTCATTTCTGTGAGGCTGACTCTATTCTCTTTTTGTTGACCTTCCGCTCCCAGCTTTGCCAGTCTGTCTGCCTCCTCGTTAGCGTAGATTCTGCAGTGAGAGGGGATCCACTGCAGTACAGTCCTACAGCACTTGATGTTCGGTAGTGCTTTCATTCTCGTAATGTCGAAGATAAAGAGACAAAACATAAAATAACTACACTAACATACAGGTACAAATAAGTTATTCATGTCAGGTCACATTGCAGTTTTATTGATAGCGGAGACAGACATCAAAATAACAATAACGAAAGACAGAAAACGTAAAAATGAGTAACGTCAACACAAAACGGAACAGGACCCGATCTGACCTTGAGCATGGGCTTATGTAGACACACACGCATTTGACGGACGCAGACACACAGTCACACACACTGTAGCCAGTCTTGACAATGATCGGTGTGCGAGGTTTAAGAATGACACATGGACTAAAAAAAGAAATACGAAAAAGGGCTTAAGCCCCACACACCAATAGCTGTAGGATATTGTCCGTCACAGCACAAGGAACAATTAAAGTGTGTCATCCCTTTTTTTTCAGCGGCGAAGTAGGCTTTGACGGCTGAAGGTGAGTGATGTGTAGCATCTATGTGTACTATGGATTGTGCCATGTCTTTAGTTTTTGTACGATACTAGATCATATCACCAAACTGCAGTCAACACTGCGTATTGGGCGTGGGCTTGTGAAAACCGTGTCGCCTAAACGTTCTTGTGACACCTTCAAACTTCCATTAAATGCGGGTTGTTTTAAATATCAGGAAGTACAATACTTAATGGAAACCACTATGAAAACCGCCTGGTGCTATACACTTTCTATTTTACTGGATTGTTAATTTTTTGTAAAAGCAATTAAACTTCTACATCTTCGGGAAATTCCTATTGAAATCGTATTTGAAAGCGTCCTTTCCCTTTGTAGACCCATATGCGGACAAGTGTGTTCCACGCCTACGTTCAGCCGCAGAGAGAACTGGAACTGAGATCTCAATCCTTTGAAATAGTAGAGGTGAATCAGTTTATATTCATTCCTTCTTTATTTCTTTTTCCTCTTTGTTCATTCATGGACATTCTTTTATTCCAGGTGTTCCATATTTAAGAGGGTTGTAAAAATGTTCACACCCCACAGTCTGTACAGATTCTATACAAGAGAAGGAGGAAGAGAAAGAGAGACGTGGAAGTGAGAGAGAGATTGAAGCGGGGGGGTAGAGAGAGATGAGGTGAAATAGAGCATATGGATAAGAGAATTAGAATATTTCATGGACTTTATGAGTCCCTTGTTGTTATCAGCTAATAAATGAAATATTCAAGAGAGGATGGTGCACAGATGACAACAAGCAACGTACGTCCACTGTGATGTGACTGTGAAAACGAATCTTATTTCTGTTTGAATGTTCAGAATATGTCATGATTGTAACCCCTTGTTTAGCACTACACTATAACGTGAAAGTAGTGTAACTGTGAAGGATGGAACGTCTATATGAGGAATGTGCGTGTTACACCGTCGTGGGACACTTTGTTGAAAGGACCACCTGGGACTTACCCACTGCCCTAGACATCACACTATCCCAGTCTCTAAGAGGTGTCTCGTCTCGTCCTCTCGCTGAAACCCGTCAAATTCATCTGCGACTCAAGGGAAAACAGAATTCCCCTGTTGTAAAGCTCCTCTATGTAATTAAATAAAAGAAGAATATTCACAAGAGAATTATTGTTGATCTGTTCCCATAATGCAGTAATACATGGCTACAGACCTAATTTTAAATTTTATTCATATGGGCGGCATAACAAATTCTGCCTTCCAAATGATTTTCTCTTGTTTTGAGACATGGAGCAAAACAGAACCTGAGTTATGAAGTTGTGTTTCTTTGCAATCAAATTTCGTATATTTGTCAGAAAAACAATTGATTTCTGCCTGCCGGGTTCCAACTTATGGAATAATAAAACAGTCTAATTGCATGGCAGATCTATCACAAAGAAATCCGACAGAGTTTCTACACGGTAGTTATGTAAGTCCTGTTTTTCTCTTACACTTTAACAGTCAGGTGTAATAATCCACACAACCTCTACAGTTCAATAGCTGTTGGTCGGACAAAACCACGGTTTGTCGCTAGGCTTAAATTAATGGAAACGACTAGACAAAATCGTTGAGATTAGACACGATTAAAAGTCCACGGCTGATGAAGATGATTTTTCTGTTTTCGAGCGATAAAGGTCATTCATCACACGTGCCAGGTCCGAGACAGAGAGTTTTTCTTACCGTGAACTCGGTTAAAGCTACCAGACAAAAGTGCAAACGATACCTTGATTATTCCCTGGTCCAGGGAAGTGCTGTCGGAAACACGTTCTTCGACTAACAGTTGCTGCCCAGTATCTGCGTTGACCGTGCAAGAAATACAAATTCTAAATGCTTTTATTGAATAAAGGAACGTTTGACTGTTGGATGCACTTGAAAAAATGTAGTTATACGTTTTGCGAGCAGTAAAGGTTTTGATCTATTCAGGTTGATGCGGTTCACTGCAGGGCAGATGTAACTATATTGCTAATTTGTGTGTGAGAGCAACATAGTGTATTACGTGTTGTATATTATCTGTTTCTGCAATAAAGAAAAGGAAATTGTTGAATCATGTTTGTGAATGAAAACGTAACGAGCTCTTAGCATCTTAATTATAGCAATACTCGATTGCTGTGTGCTATATTTACAATTTGTTTTTTATCCCCCACACACACACAAAGGGATGTCTTGTCAGTGTCAGTATGTCTTAGTTAATAGAGAACTAATAAAGCAGTACGGACAGCATTATTGATTCTAAAGAAACAGGAAGTTCGGGTTTGCTATAAAATACAGTAAGGGAGGTGACGTTGTCTCTAAACCACTGACAATTCATTTTATCATCATGTTTAGTCTGGAGACACAAGGCCCACTCACAGGCTTAGTACAGCGGACACTGACGATGTGTGTAGCCCTCACTCCAGGCAGTGAGCAGCGTTCATCGGAAGACTACTTCAACGTTCAGGCAACGGATGCTGTTTCTGACAGACATTGTCTTGTTGAGGTCAGAGTAACGTTGACTGTCAGCCATGGGTCAAAGCGCGTCTTCTTTACAACAGGTGAGACAAAGACACTGTCACCGTGGTCCAGCGTGAAACGTAAACCTGCTGTCGTAACAGGTGCTTGGTGTCATCATATCACAATTGCCCAAAGTCTCCAATGCGTCATAAGCAGATTGTTGTGTAAACGTTGTAACCTTGGGTATCAAAGTCTGGTTAAACACTCAGTTACAATAACTCTGTTTATATTAATTTTTGAGATGCCAGTACAACAGAAACAAAACTGACAGCAAAATGGACACAACTTATAGTAAATACAGGTCAGTAATCCTAATACTATAATCCAGTAGCAAAGGCACGCTGATGTTTTAGTCAGGTCATATAAAAGGAAAAATAAACAATATCGGTCAGGAGTCGATGTAGTTATATGAGTATAAATTTTGTAGAACAGATCGCATAATGTCAGTAACACCTGTAGTAAAACTAATCCTTAGTCACAGTATTTGCGATCAGTAGTAAGGTTAACATTCGTGAGAAACAGAAGTGAGTTCAGAAGTAATTATCCAGAGCATTAGAGTCAAACACTAATAACGTAAGCAATTACCATCCGTCAAACACGTAGAGCGTGGTATAATCTGGAATGCTCTGTGTAGAAATATAACACTAAAGTGTAGACACGTAGAGTGTGGTATAATCAGGAATCCTCTGTGTAGAAATATAACACTATCAGTATTTGACAAACACGTAGAGTGTGGTATAATCTGGAATGTTCTGTGTAGAAATATAACACTATCAGTATTTGACAAATACGTAGAGTGTGGTATAATCTGGAATGTCCTGTATAGAAATATAACACTATCAGTATTTGACAAACACGTTGAAGGTGGTATAATCTTTAATCCTGTGTGTAGAAATATAACACTAACAGCATTTGACAAACACGTAGAGTGTGGTATAATCTGGAATCCTCTGTGTAGAAATATAACATTATCAGTATTTGACAAACACGTAGAGTGTGGTATAATCTGTAATCCTGTGTGTAGAAATATAACACTATCATAATTTGACAAACACGTAGAGTGTGGTATAATCTGGAATGTTCTGTGTAGAAATATAACACTATCAGTATTTGACAAACACGTAGAGTGTGGTATAATCTGGAATGTTCTGTGTAGAAATATAATACTATCAGTATTTGACAAACAAGTAGCATTTTTTGTAACTATAACCGCCGCACCCCCACCCACACCCCCACACTGTAACCATCAAACTGCTTTTTGCGGCTTATTTTACGGACGTATTTGTTCACTTACATATCGAGTAATTATGTGTACAGTGACAAATATTTCCAGTTATTGTGTCTATGTTGCAAATCTTAGGGTTTGATAACTGATTTGAATTGAAGCCTGATGTTTTATTTCCGTGTCTATGTATTCATGTCTACTCTGTAGACCGTAAAGGACGGCAGCACAAGCAGACGTCGTACATTACAATCCAATAGACAAGTTTACTTTCACTCTGTCACAGACGTACAGGCTGTTGTACTCACAGGTATGGATGATCTGGCTGATTTCCTGCCTGTCTTTCTGTCTGTCCGTCTGTCTATCTGTATGTCTACATACTTAACTTTCCTAAAATTGGTCATCTTTTGTGTATATATATATATATCTTTATGCATATATTGCTAGAAATATATATTTGCATATGTGAGTGCGCCCTTGTAAGTTGACCAAGTAAGTGTTCGATAGCAGAAGCTAAGAGTAGTTTAAACTTTGTATCCACAGAAAGTAAATGTCAAGAGATCAAACAGAAAACAGGAGCCGATGTAGAGTTTGACCCTAACCCCTCGGACGTACTAAACACGAAGATTGTCATCCTTCGGGGATCTCGTCATCAGATCGAGGCGGCAGTCAGGCTCATTAGTGAGGAGACAGGTATTCAGGTAATAAAATATACAAGAAAAACAGGTGACTGCCGTTTGGAGGAAAAACCTTTCTTAAATTTAAAACAAGGGAACTGAATCAAGCTAGAAAAGGACAAAGACGAAGACAATCTACATGTTTCGGGGCACTACCCCTTCATCATGACGACACAAAAGGACGAAAAAACGAAAAGAAAAATGAAAAAGACTTAGCTTCAGTAGATGTGGCGCATGGGCTGGACAGCAGGAAAATGACTAAGGGACAGTGAGTAAGAAGGGTTAACAAGAGGGGCAGCCCATCGCCAGGTGGGTAGGGTGGAGAGGGGGAGGGATGGAGAGGGGGCTGGATGGAGAGAGAAGCGCGGGTAAAGGGATGTCAGTATGGGAGAGGAGGAGGGGTGTGTGTGTGGGGGGGGGGTTAAGGGAAAAGGAGGGAGGTGGCGTTTCAGTGTTTTAGGTTGAGTCCCGTAGGTGCCAAGGTACCAAAATGGGAAATGAAGTTTGTGAGGGTGGTGCGTCAAGACGGCGATTGGCCGAGGTTCCGTGTGTCTGGAGGGATGGGAGAGTTGGAGTGTAAGTGCACGTGCTGTAGCGGCAGCTTTCTGTTTAGCAGAGTGTAGAAGGTTGGGAGGATAGTTGCGGGAGAGGAAAAAGTCTACCATTCTATGGGATTGTTCGAGAAAATCTGTATCATTGGAGAATAATCTGCGGATTCTTAGGAACTGCGAGTAGGGTATGCTGTGCAGGGTGGAGGGTGGGTGAGATGAGTGGAAATCCAGGTAGGAGTTAGTATGTAGGCTTGTAGTGGATGGTGGTTGCTAGGTGGTGACTTTCTCGAACAATCCGATAGAATGGTAGACTTAACTGAACATCTACCTGAACACCAACACAAAACTCCACACACCCAACACCACCTTTGTCATCAAGCGCCCCTTCACCTGTACTAACAGGAACATCATCTACGCCATCACATGCACCCTCTGTCCCACTTTATTCTACATCGGTGAGACAGAACGCACACTCAACACCCGCTTCACAGAAAATCTAGCTGACACTAAACACCGCAGGAACACACAAGCTGCACGTCACTTCAGTACACCCCAACACACAGCCGACAACATGAGGGTCTGTGGTATCTGGAAAATGAAGGGTGACTCCATTGACCGTAAGAATAAGGAATCCTACTTCATTAGCCATTTTGGTACCATGACACCTACTGGACTCAACCTAAAACACTGACGCGCCACCTCCCTCCTTTTCCCTTACACCCCCAACACCCCCAACACCCCTCCTCCTCTCTCTCTCTCTCTTACTTCTTTTCTCTCAACTCCTTCTCTCGCATACTGACACCTCTTTACCCGCGCTTCTCTCTCCACCCCGCCCCCTCTCCACCCCTACCCTTTCCTACCCACATGGCGATTGGCTGCCCCTTTTTTTAACCCTTCTCACTCACTGTCCCTTAGTCATTTTCCTGCTGTCCAGCCCATGCGCCACATCTACTGAAGCTAAGTCTTTTTCTTTTTTCTTTTCGTTTTTTCGTCGTTTTTGTGTCGTCCTGATGAAATGGTAGTGCCCGAAACATGTAGATTGTCTTCGTCTTTGTCCCTTTCTAGCTTGGTACAGTTCTCTTGTTTTACATTTAATTTGGGCTTATCCTCCAAGCGGCAGTCACTTGTTTTTGTCATGTCTTAGCTTGGTCCAGGTCCAGTAATAAAATACTTTAGCAATAAAATAAATAGATAAAAATCCAAAGCGGTTACCAGTTTCAATAGTATCCTCATCACAAGCACCTGAAGAACTTTTAAAGTCATAACATTTTTAAAGATTTTCGAATCTACTGAATTTCTTGGCCTATCGTCGTCGTCGTTGTAAATATATTTAATTCCATGTATTTCGTCGTGTCTTACTTTGTAATCATTATCTAATGTTATGCGCCTGTGATCATAGGAGACCATCTCAGCACAAGCCCAGACATTCTGGAAACAGTGGGCTGAAGCCGCGTTTCCTGATCTCGACTCTCGTGCCTACTTCCTGCCTCCTGTCTACTTCAACCGCGTGCCGATGACAAGACAGTCGACTGGTGGTCTGGAAGTTCTGGTCCTTCATAAAGCATCCGGGGATGCTAAACAGTCAACACCTGGACAGAACAATCAGTCAACACTTGGACAGGACGATCAATTAACTCATCGACAACTTGGTCAGTCAACACCTGGACAAGGTGTTCAGTCAACACATGGACAAGGTGGTCAGTCAACACCTGCAGAAGGTGGTCAGTTGAAACAACCGGCTGTCAATCCATCCGCTAGTAATACACGTTTTCAGGACAGTGACGTCAAATATGATGCGGCTATGCAGAGGTTTCTCTTCTGTCTGCAGAAAATGTCTGAAGAGAACAAAGAAGTTTTGGTTGGACTGAGCCAGCTTAAGTTCGGACAGTACCTGGGTGAACCGTGTTACGCGGCTGCGGCTGCTCAGCTACCCGTAGCCAAGAATTCACCTCCTGCTTTGTCTACACACAAACAGGGAGACTTTGATGTGCTGCTCATTCACAGACAGTACGGCATTGTCGTCTGCGAGGTGAAAGCTTTCGGTGATAGCGTGGGTAAACTTAATTTGTCACAGGAAGATATAGACAAGAACATCAGAAACAAACTGAAAGACGCCGTGTTACAACTGGACAAGGCAGAAGCCATGTTGTCACATCTGGTGTCTGACGTCACTCCCGGTCTGCCCATCACTAAGACGATCGTGGTCCCTAACCTCACAGCTCCTCAGGTACAACAGGCCATCTCTGGTGACCTTCAGCTCATACAGGTAAACATTCCCGCTGATTTCTGTTTATTGAGATGATTTAGCAAATAGCTACGCATCTTATCAGTGTAAACAAAAATAACAATTGTTTATTGTTGAAAGTCAAGTCAGCAACTAAGCGACATTTAAATACTGATCAAATACTAGTCAAATTTATGCATTCGGGTACAATGATAGCAAGAAAAATTAGGTTGACATGAGGTCCCATTGTCTATTGAGTGTAGCCTTTGATAATGAATCTATTTTAGTCTTAGCGTCCCTCTAGATCACGTGACAAATCTACAAAGTAGGATTCACTAACATTCCAACAACCATGCTACACTCAATCTTTCACTGCACACTGTAGTTTAATGAAACTTTCTCATTTTCAATCCGGAAACAAAAATTTTTTTATTGGATTATAATGTTCAGGATTCGCCTTCTTTGTACAGTCAACGGACATGTCTGCGTACTTGACCTTACTTTCCCGCCAATTCTGTATGCACTAAGCCGACCCTAGCATATTTTCCTGCGCTATGGATCTATCTTATGATTTTTTTTATCACAACGACAACTTCAAAGCGACACCTACATTGCACAACATCGGACGATTTCGGTTCTGATTTCGCGCCAAATCCCACCCATCGTTCTGAACGTTTTTGGTAGACAAGGCTTTTTACCCAATCCTACTTTGTAGATTTGTCACGTGATCTAGAGGGACGCTAAGACTAAAATAGATTCTAGTCAGACACCCGCACGAAGCTGAGAACAACGGACGCATTCCAGGTTCTCTGTGATAGTTCAACCGGCTTGAAGTACGGTTGTATGGTAGAAGCCTTTAAGGTTAGGTGCACAAATTTCCACGA